>CAKMRK010000862.1:0-102485 GCA_928213465.1 Penicillium sclerotigenum | reverse complement strand
GGTGAGGTGGGGGTGGGGGGGGGGGGTCAGGGGGATGTATCAATGACCCTGTATAAAAGCGAGGGACTGTTGCTGTTGATTAATATGGCGAGAATGAGATGACATAGTTCAACATGTGTAAGTTCAGGGGCGAGTGAATAGGGGTTGGCAATGCCTTTGACTAGGAGTTGATCAAGGTCAAGTTCAGGGACACGGACATAAGAAAAATTATTAAACATGAGTCAGGTGGCAGCAAGATTGGGTACACTCTGTCAGGCGCCTCCCAATGAGGTGGTCAAAGTTGCCCATGGTGCTTTGACCGTTCTATGTATAGACGGGGGATAGACGAGGTAGGAAGTACGGTGTAAGGGGAAAATATTTGAGGATACATTTGCCATCCAATCATGTGACAGTTGGAGAAGGCGTGGGTGTTTGTTGGGTTTGCTCCGGTCACCTGAAAGATCACCTGAGATTTTTAAAATGGCGAAAATGCGGGGGAGACCCGGCCCGGGGAGCCAATTGGATAATAATGCCTCATGGCTGCTGTGGCAATGACTTCATTCTCTGCAATTTCTGCAATTTGTGCAATTTCTGCAGAATCTCAAAAATAGATTAACCTATGAAAGGAAAAAAAAAACGTAAATGTTTCCAGGGGTCACTTGATCTTGCGTGATATTACCTAAAAACTCGGTTGTGTCGAAAATATACTAACTGGATTCAGCCATGCCTTACGTTTTATGATCGAATATGAGTCTAGAATGCCACGATCTTCCATTATTTTACGTGATTTCACAAGGATCGCCAAGTAGTTGCCGAGAATTTGGACATCATACTGGCAATGCAGTTGGAATTGGTTCAAATGGCGTTATTTATGATCGACCCGTGGTTATCCCCCGCAAAATCTTTATAAGGAGACATCTTCCCCGGACTTGAGAGCTCATCAATACAATCCAACTCCAAGCTACTTCCTTCTGCGTCATTGCCTCGGGTACCTTATTCCGCTCAACAACCGCTCAACAATACAATTTCATGTGAGTAAAATACGTGTCGCACTATGTCTGAATGGTTACTGATACAAACCCTTTAGTTAATGACCCAGGGTCAATCCTCTTTCACCATGACTATCAAATTTGAGTGCTCCTCCCAGTGGAAATGCGAACAATGCGGACTCCCCGGAGTGCGTTTATCCACAAGCTCAGGCTCCAGCGATGCCGGCAGTCAAGCATACTACAAATGCGTCCCATGCAATCGCTCCTTGGGCTCTTGCCCTTGCACCACACCAGGAGCCCGAACAACCTCTACATGTCCATGTGGTGACAGTGATGCCGAATCATCATGCGATGACCAGGTGCCTCGCCGTCTCTCCAACGCGGATTTGTTGTCTGAGGAGGATTGGGAGGCAAATTGCAGCCCAGGCTTCATGGTCTCGAGATTCAAGGCTCAAGGCAGGGAATTGCTTCTCTGGCCTTGAACATGATGCATTTTGGGTTTTTTTTCTGGGAATAGCGAGCTTTTTTTTAATTCGTCATGTGTTTATACTCGATCGTTGTCTGTCAAGGTGAAACTAAGACTTTCGAGTAAAAAGTCACACATATACATATCACTAATAATAGTCATTGGCTTTGATACAAGAATGAAGAATCTTTGGGTACATACGTATCCTTACTGTAAAGATCCACAAAGGTGTATAAGCACAGACTAGTATGATTGGTGTATTTCAATAACTATCTACTGCGACTGTGACCCCACTTGTATTTGCGACATCAACTTATATACAAGTTGCTTATACGCATGCGGCTTGTTGATAACTTCCCCAACGCAGTAACTGATCTGCATTTCTACGGAGCATAGTTCTCGGTGGCTATGTAGACGCCAAGCCAACAAGTGCACATAGAGATATGTAGTTGTTGTAGCTTGCATATCGCTTCAGCGAAGAGTCAGGGTAAATGAAATTATCTATTCATATTGTACATAGATTATACAGCTACTATCTTGTCTCCCTGATTTACAGATACTGTTGGAACTATAGGCGTATCAGCGCATTCGACTTGAATAACACGATGCTCAATCCCCCCGTCGGAAGCCGCAATCACAAGCGCACTTAATTGATGGCCGTATAAACACGCCGAATCCAGTCCAATCGCATACCTGCCTAGCTGCAAGCGACGCTTTGCATCATGACCGAATACCACCGTAGTCTTGGATGCTAGCCTATCTTGCCACCGGTCCCATTCCACAACCCAGCTTTCTTCTCCCGAAGTTTCAGCCGGTGCAAATCCATTCTCATCGCCTGATGTATGAACGATGCTCCGTATATGCATTACAGCATGTGGATCCTGGTCTTCCAGTGAGATGCCAGGAACAATACCCGCATGTGCGACAATTAAAGTGTCACCGAGAGAGGATGTTAAGACATGCGGTAGCTTGATGCGCAAGATCAAAGGCAGAGCGGCCAGCCAGTCAAGCTGGCGCGTCGAAAGGACTGATGCTGTACTATGCGATGTCATAGGGCCAGTAGTTGCAGCAGATACGGATTTGTCAGGAGTCTTGAAATCTTGGGTATTATCTTCAGGTGGGTCGGCTGCGGGCTTCCCGGGTACGGCCGGACTGCCAGTCAAGCCTTCAGGATGTAGTAGACTATCCCTTATGGTGTTGATCTCCGCGGCCGCATTAAGAACTGCATTTTCGTGGTTGCCTCTCACAGCGCTGGCGCCCAGCTTAATAGCCAGATCGACAACACCAGGACTATCGGGCCCTTTATTGACTAGGTCGCCGACTAGGATAAGTTGATCTCCTTTGCTTTTACCGAAGCCAACTTTGTCTAGAAGTGCTTCGAAAGACTTTCTCATCCCGTGTACATCACCTACAATCACCAAGCGTCCATTGACAAGGTCTTTTTCGGAAGATGATGAAAGAGACTGTGGAATAAGGTTGGCCGGTAGGTCTGAAATGAAGGTCGTGATTGGAAATATCTTGTCGGGAGATTTTGTAGGTGGCATCTCTTCTGGAAGGAAAGGGAAAATAGAGACAATGAGAGTAGGATCATGTGTGACAAGGTTTGATATAGTTAGCTAAGCAGGGGTTCGGGCAGTTATAGAGTAACCCGATACGGACTAGTGTATATTTGGGTCGGGCCGTCTTGTGGCATCCACGGATGTGTCTACTCCCCGCTATCTACCTCATTTGTGCTTAGTATCTTTCTACTCAATAAAACAAAGTACAACTCTTCATATAGTCTAGATAAAGCTAGAATGTATAGATTTAGTATATATATCAATAAGACACACGTCAAACGGCCTTTCTTAGCCCTGAAGGGCGGCGTAATTGTTAGAGAGCCTTGACACACACGGTAACTAGAATCGACTTGACGTGTTCGCTGATCTATAATTGGTCGATAATCAATTACTATACCCACCCCCCATGGCAATTTATAGGGGAGAAGGCCTATTCTTGTCAACGATAATGAGACCCTCGACAGTTTTCACTCAAACTTCGTTCATCAAACCCAAGAGCCATACCAATTTCCAACAAAAGTGACACTGAGATTCTCATTTTGGCTCTCAGGTATGATGATGGAAAGGTTTTGATTCTAAACTTTCGTACGGACTGATCGTTGTACTTTTTCTACCCTATTCCAGTGTGGGTTGGTTACAGTGCACTTGATGCATTTTATTTGTGTTTTGAATTGTTAATTTATTCCATGGCACTTGGCATCATTTATAACATTCGCATTATGGAGGTGATTGGCCACATATTGGCATACTTATGACAACCTCGAGCATCCCTGCCGTCTCTACACTCTGCGGCGTAGGACAGATTTTACTACGTGACATAGCCTTACCCAAATTAACCATCTACTTAAAGCAGGATGATAAGTCTAACTTTGCAGCTAGGACTAATAGTATACTAGTAGGGAACTATCTTATAGCACTCTCTAGGCGTAATATAAAGCCCTTTATTATTAAAAGAAAATAAAAAACATTTTCCTTATATAATTTCAATTTTAAAACCGGACTTCTATAGTTTAACGAATATCACTTTTTCTATAGATTAGTCTCCTGTCTTGAGTGAGATATTAGTCTATATAGCATCATATCCCTGACAATAAGGAGTTATAAGGCCGGCGGTGTCTACATGAATCAGGTACCGTTGTGTTGATTGCGCCATATATCACCAAATTAACATCACAAGGAGTATTTCAAAGCAGACATCAAGAATACATATCCCGCATATCCCAACATCTGTAGGAATGTATTCAACCTGTCGGATGATTTTGTAAGAGTAAATGACGCGATCCCGTTGTAGACAACGTTATTCGGACTTCCTTCCGTCCTAAGGGGCCCAAGAGCAATGCTTATCTCACTTGGAGAGAACTTTTCGATACCTGATACGATGGGGTTGAGTATTCGTGCTTTGTTGGAGAGATGACAGCAGCTGAGTGTAGAGCGGGGTCGTTCTGACTAGGGCAGATAAATGATATCAACGTATAGCAACGTCTGAGTTCTGGAATATTTTCAAAAGCTTTGAATGCTCCGATAGAATAAATTCAGAATAATATCAAGCGTTGAGCCTAGAAAAAATCATTGTGCAATGTCAACTGAAAGCTCACCACCCAAGCGGAGGATCTACCTCAATGGCTTCGACATGTTCACGGTAGGCCATCTTTCCTTCGGCCAGTGGAAGAACCCTTCCGATCGGTCAGCAACCAAGCGACGAGATCTGTCCTACTGGACGAATCTAGCCCAACTACTTGAGAAAGGCGATTTCAATGCGTTGTTCCTTGCCGATACCTATGGTCTATATGACACGTACAAGGGGACCGCAGAAGCTGCTATTCGGAACGGAGCTCAGTATCCCATGGGAGACCCCTCAATAGTAAGTTAACTGTCGGGTTTCATTAATCCGATTGGGTTGTTGATGATATGTATTAGCCAATTTCAGCAATGGCCTCAGTCACCAAAAATCTAGGGTTTGCGATCACCACCTCCACTTCATATGAAGCTCCATATGTTGTCGCCAAGAGATTCTCAACTTTGGATCATTTGACGGGAGGTCGATTCGGGTGGAATATTGTGACCTCGTGGAAGGAGTCTGCTGCGAAGGCCGTGAGTATACCCATTAACAGATCCTTTGCCCAAAATTAACATCCATAGGTGGGATTACCTCTGGTAGACCACGACAAGCGGTATGAAATTGCTGATGAGTACCTGACTTCATTGTACAAGTAAGAAACAGGGCACCATCGACAGTTACACAAAGTACTTACCTGGAATAGACTATGGGAGGGCAGCTGGGCCGACGACGCCCTGCAAGAGAATGCTGAAACAGGCGTATATGCCGACCCAACTCGAATCAAATACATTCACCACCAAGGCGAGCATTTCAAATTCGATGGTCCCCATATCATGGACCCGTCGCCGCAGCGCACCCCATTCCTGTTTCAGGCAGGCACATCTCCAGCGGGCGTCGCCTTCGGCGCGAAACACGCAGAAGGAATCTTCGTTTCAGCCCCTTCACCGCACATTCTCGCACCGCGAATCAAAGCCATCCGCGAGGAAGCTGCCAAGAACGGCCGAGACCCTACATCAGTGAAAGTATTTGCGATTCTCACGCCAATCGTAGGCCGAACTGACGAAGAGGCGCAAGAGAAGTACCGTGAAGCACTAAAATACGCCAGTGAAGAAGCAGGACTGGCATTCTTCTCCGGTGGAACCGGTATCGATCTTAGCCGGATTGATCTAGACACGCCCATTAAGGCGTCAGATGTACATGTTGACGCCCGTGTTCATTCCACCATTAATACACTTTCTTACCAGAGTCCCGACGTACCTGAATGGACACCAAGGAATATTGGGAAGCATATCTCGATTGGCGGGGCTGGGCCTGTTCCTGTTGGTTCTGCTAGTACTGTTGCGGACTTTTTGGAGGAATGGGTTCGAGTGGCGGATCTGGATGGTTTTAATATTGGGTATGTGCAGACGCCTGGGACATTTGAGGATGTTGTTGAGCTCTTGATTCCTGAATTGAGGAGAAGAGGGGTATATGCGCCCCTGGGTGAGAGTGGTACAATGCGGGAGAGGGTTTATGGGCCGGGGCAAAAGCATTTGCGAAATGACCATGTCGGAAAGAAGTACGGATATGAGGTGTATGATGGTCAATAGTCTGGTTATGGGGTTATTCTGCACGTTAGATTGGTCCAATTTGAAGTAAATAGTTATATGCGAATGGATGGACATAGGAATAAATGTTTCATACCGGATTTTGTCAATACTATACATTTATTTCCAGTTCTTTTGTACTCTATTATTTAACTACAACATATACAATATTAGAGAGGAACATAGAAAGTAAACATATGCTATTAATGAAGCCAAAAATATCCGGTGAGACATGTCTGAAATGAGAGCCTGTGTCAAACGTACAACATAAGCGCCCTTGGTAATGTGCCAAGGCAGGCCAGGAGACATTTTCTCGACTCTTTTGACTCCTTTATATGGGCTGAAGGGGCCAGAAGCCATGTGGCTAAGGGGTAGTTCTATATAATTGGCCCAATTCCATTAAGACATGACGCTAATGCCGTTGAGATCGGGGTATTTTGTGCTTCATTTCCTAAGTGGACTGGCACAGATCAATATTTAACAATTCTCCGACATGCATCTTTCCATTTTAAATTCATGTTCTTCGATTCCGCACTCTGTATATCAGTGGAAATGGAGGATGTGTTAAGTTGATATGGCGCTTTATAGATCTCAATCGGTGGCTAATTAAATTACAACTCAAGGACAGGCAAAAAGCCCACCGGACCCTCCGATTGGAACAGATTTACACTAAATCATTGCATCTGGGACTGAATCAATAATCAAGTTAAATTGCACTTCACTCAAAGAAAGAATGTCCGCAAATGAACGGACTACATCTACCGCGAGGCGTTTCTTGGCAGTTGTTTCATCTTTCCCATACTCTTCCGGACTGATCCCCCTCAATTTAATTTCCCAATTGCTCTAAAATATCGGTCCTACTGGCTTGACCTCAAAAATAATGGGGTTTCCATTTTGCTTGGCGTCGTCTAACGTCCCCCGCAAGTGGCTCGGTCATGTCGGGCGATCTCCAGCCTTATACCTTCGATTCCATAATGTGGAAATCTGAAACACCTCTCGCATGGTATACACCAAATCCTCCTGACCAGGATCTTGACGACTATAAGTGCCGGGCATCTACTCATTATGTGCCCCATTCTATCCTCACCACTCTTCAGTTCTCTCCTTTGTCTGACACTTGCTGGATTCAAGTTGTCTATCCATTCCTTTATACACACACATTCATTTCTTTCACTTCTTACACTCCTTTCAACTTAAACCAATTTCACCAAAATGATGAACTATGCCCAAACCTCGAGCTGGCAGGTCCTGGCGACCAAGAGCAAGCTCGCAGTATCCTGCGTCCTGGGCCTCTACTTCCTTGCCATCGGGATGCACCTCCGAGCAGAGCTCGGAGCCGGACACAACCAGAAGAGGAACCTCAAGCGTGACACCACCAGCTCCAACGAAACCGCCATTTGGCAACCAGCAGCCGGAGTCAAATGGCAAATCCAGCTCGTTGACGCCGTGGAAGACACCACCGTCGACGCCGACATCTGGGACATTGACCTCTTCGACAACTCCGCCGAGACAATCACCACTCTCAAGGGAAAGGGCCACAAGGTTATCTGCTACTTCTCGGCCGGCACGTACGAAGACTGGCGGCCAGACATTAGCAAGTTCGACACCGCGGACTTCGGCAGTAACCTCGACGAGTGGCCAGGGGAGCGTTGGCTGAATATCAAGTCGAGCAGCGTTCGAGCGATCATGAGCTCGCGGCTGGATCTGGCGCAGCAGAAGGGCTGCGATGGTGTTGACCCGGATAATATCGATGCCTATGGAAATGAGAACGGTCTTGCGTTGACGGAGGCTGATTCAATTGATTATTTGACTTTCCTGGCGACGGAGTCGCACTCCCGTGGCATGTCGATCGGGTTGAAGAATGGTGGTGATATTATCGGCTCTGTTATTGATAAGATGCAGTGGTCGGTTAATGAGCAGTGTGCTGAGTATAATGAGTGTGACGTCTATGCTGCATTCACGGAAGTCAATAAGCCGGTTTTCCATATTGAATATTCTGGGGAGACTATTGAGTCTGATGGCTCTAGTGATACTGCTGACTCGGCTACCAAGACTACTACCACTGATAGTGAGGCTTCTACTACTGCAACTGCCACTGCAACTGCAACTGCAACTGCAACTGCAACTGCAACTGCAACTGCAACTGTCGCTGTTATTCCTACTTCTACTCCCGCTGCTGCCGCCGCCGCCGCAACCAGCACATCCGATGTGACCAATTCTGGTAGCACTGACACCGGTGCTGATGACGAGGAGGATGAAGACGATGAAGACGATGAAGACGATGAGGATGATGAGGATGATGAGGACGAGGAAGACGAGCCGAGTGTCGATGCCTCCCAGGAGCAAAAACACCGACACGGACACGGTCACCACAAGCTCCGAGCCAGAGCCGTTCTCTCCTCCACGTTGAAGACATCAGCCTGTAACGCGGCCAACGCCGAGAAGTTCTCGACTGTCATCAAGAACATGAATCTCGATGCCTGGGTTGAATACTGCTAATCTATCACATTGTGGCATTGATTCCTATGGCAATAAATCCATTTGCACGTGTTGTTAGAGAGGTTGTGGATAAATTACTGCCGCTATAGTACAAACATCGAAAGGAGAGCTTATAAGACATACAAGACATATACTACAATATAGGCAGAACTCTTGTCTTTGTAACTACTTGGCTTGATTAGTTTCGTAGAAGGGCTTGGACGTGGGGACGTTGAAAGACCTCCTGTCACTCAACTCATCCTATAAAAGATCAAGGCACAATTCGTGGAGGCACATGTTGTGATCATGAATTTTTTTTTTTTTTTTCATTTTCCTTCTGCTTTCTCAACTACTAGTACAATTTCATCCTGTTGACAAACACGCCAGTTGGCATGGAATAGATTGGGTAACCTTGTCTCCATCACCTGTCTTCCCCTCACACACGCAACTCCTCTGAAACCATAAATTTCTCGTCCCTAGCGTTAGTCTCCTTTGGAATCACATTAGCATCCTGGACCTCGCACCCCCTTAGCACAGATTCACGGCCAATCCGAGCTCGTCGACCAATCACACACCCGGTCAACTCAGCTCTGGTCTCAACGACAACGCCCTCCATCAGAACACAACGAATGATACGGGCAGCACCATCAATCTGGCAGTTTGCACCAATCACACTCTCCTTGATAACAGCACCCGATGCAACAATCACATTCTCGCCGAGCAGACAATCTTTTTGTGTAACAGTGCTAGGCGAAGCCACGCCTTCTGGGTAGGCAACTTTGTGGGAGTGCGCGAAAGGCGACGCTGCTTTGCCGCCAACTTCCTCGATAGAGGGTAGTTTGGCCAGGAAAAGGGAGGTTGAAAGAAGGACGGCCGTGCTATCAACTCGTCGGATGAACGGGGTTGATCCTCGGTGGACGTAGGCTAGAATTTGTGGCAGTTCAGTGGATTGATTGTCGGATTCTAGGTGGGTCTCGGAGGTTGAGTAAGCTCTGGTAGTGCTCATGTCTCTAATGTCAATTACCTTGTCGACAAATGCCCCGGTGTGGCTGCTTTCAGGGGTGAATTCTCTCTGGGAGCGGGTGGTGTCTTCATAGAAGTTCTTTGTCAATCCCAGCTTGTCACCGAGACCCTTCTGCCATGTTGACTTGGCCCAGGTGCCAATTAAATCCTCGCTAACGGATTCAAGCTTCTTTTGGTAGCGGACTAGGTCTTTGACCCAGTAGGGGAAGACGTAAACATGGGCGTCACGGAAGGTGGTGAGCATTTTGATGCGCGGAAAACTCCTGACCAGGGAACGGCGAATGAGAAGGCCTTTGTCTTCTTTCATTTTCTCCTTGACTGTATCCATAGGCATTGACATGAGGAGTTTAGATAAGCCGAAGCGTGGGATCATCGGTCCCTCGGGGCTGGTGACAACGGGTGCTTCGTTCTGCCGGAGCGCTGCTATAGCTACAAAATCAGTGGTTTCTCCCTGGATGCTCTCCTCTCGGTTGTCGGTCTGGTAGTACACAGTGAGAGCACCGGAACGAGCTTCCAGCTGATGATCAAAGTACGAAGTGGTTGGAACGGATGTATGGTAACCCTGAGAGTCACCGCTATTCCCGAGGGTCCGCTGATTGGCAATCCATGCCTCGAGGATTGACTGACCGGAGATCTCGCAGATGATGTCACAGGGAAGAAGGAAGAAATTGGTTTTAATACATCTCTGGACTTCGGGGAGGCGGAGCAGCTCGGCGGTGCCCATTGTCATCTCGAGATCTTTGGGTGCGATGACCGAGACGGAGGGTGAGTAGAATGTTGCAAGGTATGGGTTTTGGTCCAAGGCAGCCCGAAGAGGGGGGAAGGACAGTGGAGGGGTGATCAAGGTGATATCTGGGACATAATTAGCCAATGTGAGTCAATGGGCAAGACAGGTCAATAGACAGTGAGATTCACACTTACCAGTGATACCCGATTGTCTACAAAAGTCAATAGCATAGAATACCATAGGTCTGTTTGCGACTTGAATGAGGCACTTTGGATACTCCTCAGGCCTGGAAGTGAATGTATTGAGTGAACCTCCAGGGCCACACAGGATGAGAGCCTGGAAGTCCATGACACCTGCTTGCGGGATGGTTATCAAAGGGGAGAGTCAAGTGGGATTAACAAGCCTTGAGAATACAGCTTGTTTCGAGATGAGCGATCAATCGCGTTACAGATGCGAGATGGAAAGGTTGATGAGAAGCTTGGAGAAGGGGAGAGATGTTGAGAGGGAAAGCCAGGCAGGGACAGTTTGTATGCCAGACAACACGTCACGTCGTTGAGACAGACTGGTCACGGGTCAGAGGATCTGAAGTTGTTTGCTTTGGCTGTGGCCCTGGATGCCTTATGTGCCTTATATGCCTTATATGCAAAGCTTGTGTACGTCAAGGCATGTTCTCCATGACAATATTTGCTACGTTAAGGCTATACTTTGAGATTATGAAGATATAAAAATGTTGAAAGTTCCAACTGGTACGGCAGTTCCCTAGAGGAGAGCTCCGGATTTGAATGAAAAGATATAAAATCCCAGAAATATAGTAGGCTGGGGTCAGTATATTATGCGTTGCTCCAAGTCTGGTAGAATCAGTACCTCAAGTCGATATATGCTAATTAAGAAAGAGGTGAAAAGGGAGAGAGGGAAGAATAACAGTTAGATATATTCATTAAGTAAATGCTGTAGATTGATATACCCATCTTATTCATATAAATGTCCAAGGCTACACAACCTCAAATAAGTCCCGAATCATGCATCTTCTTCAAGCCCATCGTTTAATTGATTCTTCTTATCCTTCCGCCAGACAAGCCACCACGAAGCCAGAATTCCAGAGATAGCCGCACACAGGAAGCAAAGACAGATAACGTACGACACTCGATACGTTGGTCCAAACACTGTACTGTATACATGAGGCCCAGCAATGCCACTAAACTGAGCCATGGCATTCGTCAGCCCAATACCAATTCCCACAGCTACTGTGCCCTCGAGCGCACGAATACGTTCGGGCCAGATGACAGGGTAAGCAGAGCCGGCGCAAGCGGTTGCTACAATTAACGCGAGGTATTTGACGATTGAGCTTGAAACTGTAATCAGGATGATGTAGCAGATTATTATCGTACTTTCGACTGTTTTTGTTATTAGTAAGAACCCCATGCACAAGTTGGAGGATCGATGCTTACTCGCGACAGCCGTAGTCCAGGGTCTGATCCATCCTTTGTGTAGTAAATAACCGAGAGTATTCAAGAAGAAAAAGCATGCAACGTAGGGAGGCTATTTCTAGTTAGCAATGTCGGATTGGTGCGTTTCACTAGATGGCGCCCAACTCACGATATTCATCAGCTGTGATAAGGCGGTCGTAGTAAAACCAAGCTCATAAATAACAGTAGGCAAAGCGTAAGTTACTCCAAACCCGCCAATACCATGTCCGATCCAGTAGACCGTGAATGTATAGAGCGTTGGACTTGAGAGCAGTGCTTTTATATCCCCCCAGCTCCAGCTTTTATCTTTGCCAGAAGGTGCTGTAGAGGATAGGCGACCCTTGAGGAAAGTTCTCTCCTCTTCTGTCAACATGCGGGCGGTCTCTGGGTAGTCTGGAAGACCAAATAACGCTACCACCGACAGCAAGATTGCTGGAAGGCCTTCGATGATAAACAGCCATCGCCATCCCGATAGCCCACCGGCTCCATCCATAAAGCTAATGGCATATGCCAGAAGTCCACTCAATGCACCAGATACCTGACCAAGAGAATAGAAAAGAGCAATTCTCCAACGCAGTTCAGATGGTTTGTACCAAAATGCCATGTGGTAGAGCACAGAAGGGTAGAATCCTGCTTCAGCCAGTCCAATTGCGAACCGTACACACATCATCCCCGGAAAGTCCTGTGCAGCACCAGCAGCGCAGGCGCAGATACCCCATGACAAGATCAGGACGAACATCCATCTTGAGGGGGTGACGCGTTTGAGAAGGATAGTGTTTGTAGGCTCGAAAAATAGGTAGCTGTAGGAGAAGATAGACTGTGTCCAGGCCCATTGAGAGGCAGTAAAACTGAGCTCTTTCTTGATTCCAGTTCCGGCTTCTAGGTTGATGATAGCGGCGTTGGAGTAGTTGCTGGAATCAATGACGCGGAAGATGTATACAACCGAGTAAAACCCAACGAGCCAGAAATCTATCTTTCGCATCACTCTTTTCTCGAGTTTGGCATTATATTCATTTTTTGAATGATTGCCATTGATCTCATTGGGCGGAGTTGATGGTATACTGGAAGTAATTACTTCCAGTTCGTCGCGCTTCTCCAACACCATATTGTCGATTCCCGAGATCCGTTCGATGTAGGATGAATTGCTTTGGATAATTCCACCTCATCCTAAAGCAATTCTAATTTATTTCCCTTGAAACACCTTTACACCTTTATGCTTAAGTGTTACTTGGACCCCTCCGTTCTTGGCGGCACGGGTTGTTCGAGCAAGGTGCCATGATAGTTTGGATCACGACATATTCCCCCAAAATGTACCTATCCTGGCAAGATCTACCAACTTGTTTGATTGAACACTCATTACCCATTCTTCCTTCAGATCGCGGCATGCATAGTCTAAAACGCCTTGATTATGGGGGATCAATGAATGATAGACCCGAGGTTGAAACTCTCCGGGGTTGAAACCCTCCGGGATTGAAATCCTCCGGCATCAAAAACCTCCGGGGCAAAGTTGGTTTCCATCACACAGCGATGATGAGATGAACCTCGAAATGACAGAATGCCTTGAGTTAGTCTATGATATTGCATTAGTAACTTGCGTTCTTGTGGTTGTCCTCGAAACAGTGCATTTAAGTATGCACAGATGAAGATGTAGTGTCCCACCCGGATGCACTCATAAACACTGCCCCAGCGTATGATTCGAACATAGCCGATGCGGCAGAACAAGTGTCGAAGATGTAGCACATGGAACCGGAATAGTTCTCGAGAGTCGGCCATATCGCCCACCAGTCCACAACGGGGGTATTGGGCTTGAATGTTCCACTAGAGTATCGATAATAGTACGTCGCTTATAATGTGAAAGAGCTAATAAACCTAAACTTTGTGATGATTACTTACGTTAAGTTCCATGATCCACCACGAATTCCAGGACCACGAGTGCTTAGATTAGACATAGATGCGCAGTGTATTGTGCTCGGCTGATTTATCGATACGACCCATGAAGTACCTCGGGAGGGCTAGATGTGGATTCAAGTTCGGATTAACTGGAATCGTGAAGTACGAGGTGTTAAACCTATAGTTGTCTCGGAAGAGCGAGAGGAGTTATAGTCTCCAGAGACACAACGTCGAGATCATCATTTTCCCAGTGGAAAGCTACCACTGATACTTGGTCGTAAAGGCGTATGGTTGAAGGGTCGACATATGCCGAGCGCAGGTCAAACTCGAGTTGTGGGACCAGTTTGGCCCGCTGTGATGGCGCCAGCAAAAGCGTAGGCTAGCCTTAGCGTGTGGTCGTCGGATTAGCAAGCATGCGTAGGAGGACAGAGGTGAACTGAGCCTTGTAAAAGTAGATAAAACCATCCTTCTGGCCGTCAACAAGAAGACGTGACTTGGGTATGTTGGCCAGGGTAACTTGGCGGTGGGATTCTACGACACCCACGCCGTTCAGATAAAGGATTAGTGCCACATGATAGAATCCACTTGTGTATGAGCTTCGGGTTGTAACTTAAAATCATTCGAATATATCCTCCTTGGACAACAGAATGCTTTAAGAGCTTTCAACGACGTCCCACCTAACCAGCAGTTCCCGACAAGTAGCTGCGCTTTTAACTCGTCTTAATTGACTGTTCCCTCAGTGGCCCATGGTTCATCTCCAGTATTTTCCGTAGACGTAGAATTTTCAATAGGTTGGGAGCAACATCCTGTCCTTTTCAGATGGCGCATGAGATCCGCAAGGGAAATGGGAAATGCAAGGCAGGTGCCCATACTAGGAAGGAGCGTGGATCGGAGGTATAAAAGGACCCCCCCTCCCCTTCTTCCTCTTCCTCTTCCTCTTCCTCTTCTTCTTCTCTTCTTCCTCTCAGCCCTCTTGACTACCATCTCTCCGTAGCCCCCATGAGACAGCGTTGGCGGAGGGCCGTGCATCACCTGTACATAAAGACGTCAACATTACCAAGGTTGTTGAGGTCCATACAGGTTCACACCAAAATCAAACCGGGCTTTCTCGTGTGAATTCTTTGACAAGTGGCTAAGCGTTTGGGCACTATAGTCACTTGACAAGTACCACGGAATACATGGGGGGTGTTTAACCGCATCCTTTTTCAGTACATAGTCACCTAGGTAGTCACCCAGTTTGTTTACAGTCGAAGTCGTGTAGGTTTGAGTAATATATCTCGACTAGCATAATAAACTGTCCCTGTAAGCTAGAGGGTACCATAGAGGATATCAAAAGCAGACGCTTTTGTTGGTTGACATGATGGAATGAGATATGTGACGATGAAGGGAGGTGTTTCCTCGGTTTCATTCCAAATGAATATCACTCATTCCTCACTTTGTTTTCCTCTGAGACGCTGCCTCCAAGTTCATTATACTGGCTCCTTCTATATGCCTACAGTTATATTTCTTACACGCAGGCTACTCCTTTAAAGGGGCAGGCATATCTTTATTCCATTATTATAGTACTATTTATTAGACGTCTACTTCTATACCCTGCCAATACATAAGTCTCATAAGAGTTAGCATTTTCAAATGTGATACATAGCAAAGCGTCCTTCTAGTTCTTCTTATCCTTCTACTTGCAGCACCAATAAAGGAAAGAACAATTACATCCAGAGACCTAGCTGAGAAGCAAACTAAAAAGACTAGCAAAAGACTACTCAAAATTCTACTAAAAAGGCCGCAAAACCGGCCAACTGATTTTTTATACTACGCAGGTATAATGAGAGTGGGAATTTAACCGTTGTCGTGATGGCTCCTAAACCCCTTTCTTGCAATGGGCTTTTGTACCGGTTGTATACACAATCGCCACTCTGGTCTCTCAGGCATGTTTCCAGATATTCAAACGGGATGTGCAATTCACAGTCTTGAATTTTGGTTCTATCAGACTCGGAGCTTTTTTGGCTCTTATTTCGCCCCGTCTCACGGCACAATAATGCCGTTGCATATAACGCCATCGTGAGCGAGCATGATACCATAAACCCCTCATCTTTGGAGCAAAATGTATAACAGAGAGTATTCACAGTGCTACATTGTAGATCCCAATCAGAGTTTTACTTTGAATTAGATATATAAGTCCAGTCTTCTCGCTTAGAATATCTTCCTATTTGATAACTGTCGCTGTCTATCCCAACACAAGTATGGCACCCTCCACTATAGAAGAGCAAATCCCAATCGAAACAACCATCGTCAAGCCATGGGGCCGACCTGCGCCTACTAATGAGCAGCTTGATTGGGCACCCCTAGTTGAAATCGATCTTTCTCGTTTCGATCAACCCGGCGGGAAAGAAGAACTCGCAAAGCAATTATACGATGCCGTAACACGAGTTGGGTTTTGGGTAGTTGTCGGACACGGACTCGACGACGAGCGTGTTCTTCGTCAATTCAGTATCGGCAATGCTTTTTTCAAAGAGGATCTTGAGGAAAAGCGAAGCTTTGAATGTAATTTCGCTGAAGGCGAGTATTTCGGCTACCGTGAAAATTCAAGGTGGATTGGGGAAACTGGTGTGAAAGACAATATAGAAATGGTCCGAACATACCTATCTTCATAACTGATTGAATATAGCTAACTTTTGCAGCTCAATATTCCAAAAGCCATCCCTGAATGGGGCGATGTGCCTAAGCACAGGATCGTCCGTCAGAACTACGACGAGATAGCCAGCTTCCATCGAGACCTTTTCGACAAGGTTATCCGCAAGCTATTTGTGTTGATGTCGATTATCCTGGAATTGCCGGAAGACTACCTAGTTCAAGCCCATGCCTATGACAAGCGTTCCGATGATCATTTGCGATACATGATCTACAACACACGCACTCAAGAAGAATGGGACAAGGCACAGGCGTATACTAAAGGCGGTCACACAGACTTTGGCAGCTTGACACTACTCTTCTCGCAACATGTTGCTGGTTTGCAGATCCGGATGCCGGATGGGGAATGGAAATATGTGAAGCCTGTTGAAGGTGGGATTACGTGCAATATTGCTGACACGTTATCGTTCCTTACCAATGGTAAGTGCTCACATCCGTTATCACAAATGTAGTCTGCTAACCAAGGATGACAGGCTTCCTCAAATCAACGATTCATCGGGTTGTTACACCTCCTAGAGATCAGATCGATATCCCCCGCCTTGGCTTGCTCTACTTCTGTAGACCGGGTGATGATACTGTGATGAGAACCGTGCCCTCGCCTCTGCTTGAACGGCTTGGTCTTCTAACTGAAGAAGATAAAAACCAAAGCAAACCTGCTCCCACGGGGACTGAGTATGTTCGAGCTCGGGTCCGGGATATTCATCATAAGACTGTGATTGATCGTCGGGAGAACACTTCATTTGAGTTCAAAGGACTGAAAGTGCCCAATTATTATAAGTGATAGATTAGCAGTATTAGGTTGTTAGGAGTTTTGCTGAGCAAATTGTATTTCCATGCCTATTCCTAGGAATTATGTAGTGATATGATAGTATCAGGTGTCAAGAAATTGCCAAAAGAAAAATTGTAGCTGGTGACTCTTGTTTTGACTTCTTCGCCCATCAAGTTATACCATTTTACGATGTCATCTAAGAAACTCACGTGGCATCGGCAATTTGTGCAGGTGATATAAGCATAGGATAAAAGATTGGAGCCTTCTCACCTGAGGCAGATCATACACCAGCCACAACCCCACAGTGAGTCATGTATAAAACTGTAAGAACTGTACGAACTGTACGAACTGTAAGAACAAGAAGTGTAATGTATAGAACTGTAAGAACCAAAAAAAAGTACTGTATAGAACTGTAAGAACTGTAAAAATCTCAAAAAGAGGAATGTAAATAATGTCTTTAATTAGTGGGGAACATAGGACGTTGGCGGGTATCATGATCCTCGCAGCTTAGCCAACGTGGGGCCTCATGACTGGACTGTCTAGCAACTATGCTGGACAAAATACCACAATGTCTTAGTTCAAAGGACTTATTCTATAATTAATTTCTTGGAAGATGATTGGGTTTTTCAATAAGACATTCAATATTTCAATATTCCAATTGTAGCGTGTGCAAAGTATCTAATTCCCAAAGTAGGAGCTGTCTAACGAGTGTGAGGCTGACAGCCTAGTCCCCAAAAGGGAATATTCCAAAACATCATATCAGAGACAAAGGAAAATTGGCAAAAAAATCCCAAAAAAATCATAGTAGACAAGCTTCTCCATATGAAAAAAAATGAGTCACAGTAACAACATCCAATAAAGCGTGGAGTAAATCCGAAAAAAATACATGCATAAACGTCGTCGAATTTCCGCATCTGTCATTGGCCAATGTCTCCACACCTGCATGGTCCTTCTGGGCGCACACTGAATGGTCCTGGCCAAGCTTGCAGATTATTGCGTACAATCAAAAAAATGATCGGGTCACAGTCCAGTCGGGTCTGAGATTGGGAAAATCCCGCAAATCTAGAACGTCCGACGTGTACTCGAGCCAAAGAACAAAGCTGGAAACCAGAAAAGTACATTTCTGAGGGCGCATCTAGGCAGGCCCTATCGGTCCAGATCATCAAAGACTGGGGTAATGGGGTGGGGCGTTGTGTATGCCCATAATGTGCCAATTCCACATTACAGGCAATGACCGTCACGCGGTCAAAATTGGTTTGGGCAATCAATGCCCATCGCGAGTGGATTGAAGCTTCTTCGAAGCGATTGGTGGTGGGTTGTGTGCGTGTATGATCGTAATCAGATGAACCAAAGTCGAAATACGTTGCCATGTACGTTGTCAAGTACGTTGCGAGGTATACGTTCAACGGTGCTTGGGGGAGCCCTCGACGTATCGGCGAGGAGTCTCGTAGTGGCGCTCCACACGCTCCTGTCGGTCGACACTGTAGAGTGAACCACGGCTGGAGGATGGGCGGCTAGGGGATCCACCGGGTGAGCGGTACATGATTGAAGTAGGGGACCGAGAAAGGCGTGGGGCCCGCTCGATGAGCTGGTAAGCCTCGGGGGACATAGAGCGAGGACGAGTCTGCTTGCCGCTAACCTTGCGAGCTGGGACGGGGTAAGTCCGGTCGTAGCTCGTGGACGGGGCGGACTGAGCGAGCTGGACTGGCTTCTGGACGACGAGAGCCTTCTCCCGGATGCGCATGCCTTTCTCAAGGGCTGTGAGAAGCTCACGGGCAGCGAATGCATCCCGGGGCAGCTTCACCCGCGTCGACTTGCCGCTCTCGAAGTCCACGGTGGAGAAGTGTTTGCCATTTTGACTGTAGAGGTAGTTGTGCAGATTGCGGGCGTAATTGTTGCCCGACTCGCAGAGTGTAAGGCCATCCTTGTATGTCTTGACAGCGTGGGAGCAGTTGCGGCAGTGGCCGGCGTGACGCTCGAAGTCGTCAATCACCAGCTTCTCGTCGTCGTAGAGGTCACGCACAACAGCGAGAGGATCCATTATCTCAATGGGGGCAGGCATTGTGTTGGTACGGCGTAGTCCAAGTAGGGGTCGTGTCAGACTAGAACGGGTAGGAGATCTCTCCGACGTTAAGTGAGTCGAACGGTCAACGATGTACAAGGTTGAGCGGTAGGACGACACTGTGACTGATTTCTGGGGGGGGTCAGGCGAAGATAGTAGATGATCACCGTATGTAGATGATCGGATGTGAAACCTAAGTGTGACAATGAGGATAGAATGCGAAAGGTCAAGTGTATGTCAAATGTGTGCAGATTGAGGAAGATATTCTAGTGGAATATAGGAGGGGGGCTTGAAGGTTTATATAGTAATATGGGAGTATTATACAGGATCTATAGATGGCGTACTGGAGCCTGGAGGGTCTGGTGTCCACTGGGGGGCCTTGGGGATCTGCAGTACCTCCCGAGTACTTAGCGAATCACACTAAACACACGGGAAATAGCGAGTACTATTCTCGTACCACTCTCGTACCACTCTTGTACCATTCTTGTACTGCTCTAACCTGGATTTTCTGTGGCTAGTGAGGCTGTGTTTTGGCTTCAAACACCGCCATATTCAAGCTCGTCTTTCCTTTGATTGGCCCAAATTTCCTAATTGACGGTCAATTTCATCATGAAAGACGGCTTCGAACGATCCCCACTACTTCCCTTTCGGTCCCCGACTCCATTTTCAAGGGTATTATGATTTTTGTAGCCTTATTCCCATGACATCAACTATATTACTCGGTAATTTTGTTACGCATATCATTCACTTGTCTAAGGGTGTGTGTGGCTTATAATTCTCGTGTTCTTGTGCCATGACCAGGGGTCTCGTGTTCCCCACTACCTCCCCCCCCCTGAGAACAGGCCTCAGGTTCGCGTCATTTGCACCCCTTTGACTTGATATTCGGAAATAGCATCTCAAGATTCAACTGAATTCAGTCCATTCGAAGGGAGATGTTTGATCTCAGGGTTCCCACCTGCCCATTCCTCAACCTCATAGGCTCCCGCAACCGCCGCATTACAATGAGCGTCTACTGAGACAACTCTAGAACTGCCCAAACCACCTCGCTGGGACTTTGAGCACTGTTCTCTTGCTCCATATTTGGAGATACTCGAGCGTTTCAAACTTGTCTAAGAATAGTGCGCGAGCTCGGATTGTTTATTTTGGACCCCAACATTCAGGGATTCTCACTAGCCTCAACTACCCCTCTCAGCCGCAAGCCACAAGTTATACAAGAGCTGTCATCCAATGCTTTTTACACTCTATCCCCAATGGATGATGACTGCTCAGCCTCAGCCACCCATTTCATTATCTCTAGTTCATTACTCGATACACCAGCCACTGATGTCTTCTTTCTCGCTTAGTAGCAATTTCTCCCTTGTTGCTGTGCCAGTGCTCAACCAAGGGTCCCTATTCAATCACAACCTTGTTTCCAATCTGAATAAACGTCGCTTGACGCGCACGCCAGGCTACCATTTCTTTAGCACATTCGCTCCCTACCTCCCTAGGCATCATGAAGCCACAAGCTTTATACAAAGGGGCCCGAGCCTCCGATTGCACACGACGACCTCGAAAAGACAGATTGTTCTTTTTTTATCGCACTCTGTTTCATAAAACGCCGACGGACTGTTTATTCATGGATCACCATGACATGTCCCTCGTGTCACATATACCCCCCGAGAAATCCATTCCTTGTTCCATACTAACCGCGGATTAAATCATGGCCGGAGTTAACCCTACCACACTGCCAATATCAATTATATTATTGCAATACCTTTCAACAGCCCAGCCGGGCTAGCTCAATCGGTAGAGCGTAAGACTCTTAATCTTAAGGCTGCGGGTTCGACCCCCGCGTTCGGCTATTCCTACAAACCAAACCTGAGATTTCTTTTTTTTTTGGCTGATGAAAATTCTGCTTGAGCCTCCTTAGGTCATACTAGAAGCTGAGTGGCTGGTGTAGCCATCGAGATCCACTAGTGGGTCGGGCCGACGCTTCAGAACTGCAAATCAGCGGATTATGTTTTGCTTGCATGATGGATACCTATCTATCCTACCCATGAACAAACAAATTGTATTTTATAAATTACATGCCATTTGTGCAACATAAAAATCCTTCAAGTATGACCAGCAGAGTAAAATCCTGCCATTTGTGTGGCCTAACTGGGCCCGAGCGCAAGGCAGAGAACGCCTTGTGCAGATAAGGGCGTGTCAAGGTTTGTCCTTCAGCTGGACATGGATCATTGGAGACTGTAGTGTATATAGGAATGGAGTTAGCCTTTCTAGTGAATTAACATGCCATACTTTGTGTGATTCATCCTTAGTGGCTTTATGTTACCCTGGTGAGAACCTATATACAAGAAAGACCGTTGCCAATATATATTGCTCAGCCGAATACTACATACACTAGCTATCTCATCCGGCCGGTTTTATATCGTCATCCTGGACCCACCTGCATATAATTCCTAATTCTAATTCCTTCAAACACATAAAAACGACTGTCTACTCGACCTCGGGAGATCTAGGAGGAGTACAGGCCTACTTCAAGTGTACCATTCCAGCCAGCATGGCAGCCTACAATGGACACCAATACCGGTTTGATAGTGAAAAACACCGACAAGATTTGCCACCTAGGCTGATTGCAATAGTGTTATGGCTTGTTTGAAGGTTTAATACCCCTCAATCTGGTCATCTGCCTTCGTTGCCGCCTCGTAGTGGTAACCTGTATTCGAAGTGATCGACATGTTGAATCTTCCAGGGCTTTCTTTACCTCCACGTCCTCTTTTCATCTACCGCGGTAGCCTCAACAAATGAAATTACTTGGTTCATTGCCAATCATACCACTGCTAAGAAAGGGAATGATCAACCGTGCAAACCATAGCCTTAGTTATATATCGACTATGAACGCCAATATGAATATTAATGCGTAACGAGTAACGAGTAACGGGATCATTATAGCTACTTCCCTTGAGTATCCCGCTAAATATTGGGGAGGCTAATCATTCTACTAGAGGGGAGAACCTTTAAGGACACATAAACTCTTGGCTGATATGAAAAGACGTAGCGAGGATCAAGGGCTCACGCGGCTTCTGCCTATTTGTTCCCGGATTATCTAGTCGTAGATCCTTTCTCAAATTTCTCCAATACCCTGTGATATCTTCAGAATACTTATTGGTGCAGTTGTATTCTATGAACTGGTGGTGGGCGGTATGATCGTCGAACAGCACCCATGCCTGTAAAGGAGGTGGAAGCTACTCTCCTCTACTGATAAGGAGAGTAAATAGGAATAGTGTGGTTTAAGATAATAGAAGAAGAAAGTATCGAAATTTAGACATAAGTAGAAGATGGAAGAAAATGGGAGAAGAACTACGTAGCATAAGATCTGAGAACTACGCTTATCTTTCGCTCCCCTCACAACCCTTCTTTTCCATTCATGTCTCTACTAAAATAATCTCAAGTGACCAACGTAGAAAAGAGCGAACCATCCACCAAGTATGCTAAGAATAGTTATAGTTGGCTCTAGATATAAGATGTAGCCCGAGGAAGTAAATGAGAGAGGCTTCCTCGCGTTTAGGGCAACCTAGATGTACCATGTGGGTCCCACAGATCATATCTTCATTTATCTGTATACTTCATATACATATCTGACAAGCGTGTCTGGGAACCATGCTATGGATTCTGGGATCGGATATGATCCTAGGAACGCGAGAGTCTCACTCGCGAATAAATGGGTAACTAGTATTTGGGAGTGCAAATTAAAACGCGGGCATAAGTGCAGAGAGATGTTGATAAACAATAAAATGAAACCAACGGTTACTTGGGTGGTCGACTGAAAGTACAATATCAACGATGCTGTTCACGACACATATCAGTAGAATAAACGATAATAGGCAATAGTCCGTAAGACATCGTCGACGAGTAGTATACGGCCTATAGTGGTGAAAGCATGAGGGTCAACGGGCATCCGGTGATTGAACTACTCGGTCTTCTCAGACTACTAATGTTGGTTGCACTCGAGCTGTGGTTGACAGTCTAAAGATGATTTTTATACGCAGTAATTTTCCATACGCAGTAATTCCCCAGATGGAAGAGGGCTCCGTTTGGAAGAGAGCACCGTGTCAAGCTGGTTTACACTAAACTCCAATGACCACAAGAAGATTATAAAATAGACGTGACCCAGTAGAGTTTGACCTAAAAACAAGATGCTCTTGGGGTATGGAGTTTGGAATTAAAGTTGGGCCGAGCGGGACGGCCAACCAAACATCAGCCTCGAGTTTGGGTCAATTATGGGATTTAAGGTATGTAAAATGAACTAAATGTTGCAGATGATCGGTCAGGAGCAACTATATTGTGAGCTTTTGGTATGTAGCGGAAAAACTACAGCCTAGCTTGCCCTTGCCCATCTTAATCTCAGACGCGCCCAGCATCCTTCATCATGACCAGCGATACGCTTAGTGTCCAGCCATGTCCATGTCTGAGATGGCCTAATTCGATTTCATGCATGTGCCAAAGCACAGATCCCCTCCCGATCACGAATGATAGGCTGTTTCTTAGCGCTGGCCTGCTCTATTTTTGTTTTAGCACTACTCGGATCACCTCAGCGCTTGTGATGTGACACTTAAGTTCACACGGCTAAGCCATTGACTGACAAACGATTGACAACCATCCTCTTGACCGCTATCTGAATTGATATCAACATCGTCGTCGTCGGAGCTTTCAATGTCGATCCAGGAATGTCGATATAAAGGTTTTTCATTTGCTGGGTACCCTGTGGATCTAAGCCAACCAAAAATTCCGCGAGTTGCAGCCTCCGAAACAACCTCGGAAAACAAGTTTGAGCAATTTGGTATCGGGTAGTAGTTTTCTGTAGGTTTCTGTGTTAGAAATTCTCCGCGAAATTCCATCAGATATATGCCGGAGTCTTCGAGCGTCTCTCCATTTGCTAGAGTCCAGTTCCAGGTTTTGTACTTCAAACAGTGACAGCGGCAAGCGGCATGTTGCTGTACTGCAAGTTCAGTATCAAGAAGCCGAGTTTCTCCAAACGGTTTCCACGGATGAATGGGGGGTCTAGTATATCCATCACAGGCTGTGATAAATAGCAAACGACACTCGTCTTCCCTGCGGATCATTTGAGCGTCATTAATACCAGGTTCCACAGTTATGAAAGATTGGTGCGTTCCTGTCCAAGCCGCTGCATTGAATTCTGTGGCTGTGAGCCCGATCCGGATATTTCGTATTATAGGGCTTGCTAGTCCCACCACATTCGCACCGAGCCAAAGGCTAGCTAATCTGGGCTGCCGATATCCAAGGACTTTGGCGAGCGTAAGAGGCTTCTCGCCCTGGACCAAAGGGTTTGTTATTACAAAGATAGGATTGAGCCAGGCGCTGACAAGATTGCATTCAACTTCTCCGTTGAAGAAAGTACTGGAAAGTAAAGATCGCATGCCCCACACATTACAGCTCAGCATCATATAACGGGAAAGAAATTCCGAGTGTTCCTTCACTAGATTTGATGATTTTTGCGACAGAGACGACGGTCCATAGTGCAAGGCTGGTTTCGGGATAGGAAGCGAAATGGAATCTCCGCTCAGCAATGGAATGTAAAGTGCAGCAGCTAGGGCCACGGAACACTGCCCGTAGAGTCGGTGACGAGAGCAAAAACTAGCCAGATATTTCAAAGCAGCACCAGATGACGGTGGTCCTTCTTTAGAGAAATAACCTCCTGCTATCCCCATGTTGGCTTTATCGGAGAGAATAACAGACCAAGGTGAAAAGTATGTTTTTTTCTTGTAATCTGTAGTTATTTCCCAGCCGCCGCCAGAACGCAATATAGCCCCCCACCAAGCTGCTTCAGCAGCTTCAACATCGTGTCCTAGATCAATTTCGATTGCATCATGGTGTCTGGAACCTGTTGCAAGCTGACTGGCCTTATGCGTGAAGTTGCTACTGCATTGGTGTCCCGAAGCGTGCTTTAGTGATTCCGCCCATCGCGCAGAAAGGATATAAGCCCACGCAAGGAACAAAATGCTAATATAATTTCCCTCGTCATGATTTGAGATGCCATCAACACCAGGCCATTCTTGCAGGGGGGCAGAATTTGATATCTCCACTATCAATGGGTTGGGAACGGCCAGCAGAATGTCTAAAGACATTGTTTTCGGTTTAAGGCAACATTGACCTTGTGAAGTAGTCCAGGTCGATTGTCCAGAAATTAGGAGACCGGACTGTCCCCTGCTCGATTCCCTTTCTACGCAAGTAAAGGGCAGTTCAGTGTCTTTGGAGACCAATCCATATCCAAGGAAAGACGGTGTTCTCTCGAGAAGCGATTTCAGATCGATCGAAGAAGGTGGGAGACGAGGGTTTTTATGAGCATTTGTCAGGTAGGACGACCATTCATCATAGCTTTCAGAAAGGATACGATCGAATTTTTCTTTGCTTGGACGAACGGCATCATCCATGTCAGACTCAGACTATGTCGTCGAGTCCAAGGCACTGCCGCTATGAATCCAGCGGAGTGCTAGACAGACCAGTTCGAATAAAAGGTATCTAGGGATTCGGTGCTTATGAATGCCAGACCATTAATGGATAAAATGACCCATGAAGCTAATGATTTGGATGTATTCAAGGAACAAAGATAGTAACACTGGAGGTTGATGTTGGTCCCACCAGTGAACTTAAAAAGATTACCTAATGAATGATGACTCATATACGGTACTCCATGTAAGGTCCACCCAAGGTCCACTCGGGCAGGAGCCAATCAAAGTTGGTAGTTTAGCCGCTGGGCAACCAGGAATTGTCCGTGGGTGTTTACCGCCCTTTCTCAAGGTTGGGACTTTGGGACTTCATTCACCACTTTCAGTGGCCTCTCTACTTGTTAATGTGACCAAATTTCTGAAAATTTCTTCCCTCCAACATGAACACAACGAGTGACCGCGGAACAATGAACGGTCAAGAAGAAATGAACAGTCAAGAAGGGACCAATAACCAAGAAGGGACCAACGGCCAAGAAGGGTCGGGGACTATACTTCATTCATTGTGTGGTCGTACGGTGGTCCGACTCGGTAACAATCTCGTCGTGAAGTCGGGCCACCTTCGCCCTCAGGAAGGGGAAACACTTCGTTTCGTTGCAGCAAACACGACGATTCCTGTACCTAAGGTTCATGATATCCGCTGGGAAGACGGCAAAGTCGTCGCTCTTGTGATGGACTACATGCCTGGCAAGCGACTTGATAAAGCATGGGGTACCCTAGACTCCAGTCAGAAGCTTTCCATTGCAGATGAGCTACACTCTTATATGAACCAACTCCGCGAACTGAAAGGTGACTATATCGGAGCTGTTGGTCGCGGCAAAGCTATCATGAGAAATATTTCATCAATTGAAGGAGGACCTTTTGATACCGAACAGCAATTCAACGAATTTATCCTAGGAGATATGGTCGACATAGCACCAGATGTGCTACGACATTATGCCAAATTTGCGCTTATGGATAACCATGAGATTGTCTTCACGCATTCTGATTTCGCCCCGCGGAATATTCTTGTTGAAGACGGCCGAGTGACAGCTATTATTGACTGGGAATATGCTGGCTGGTATCCGGCATACTGGGAATATTGTCAGGCACTTCGGCACCTGAGACCGATGTATGACTGGCCCGAATATCTGTCCCGTATTCTTCCGCCCAAATTTGAGAGAGAATACATAGGCATGACTTTCTTAGCTCGTGTTTTAAGTCACTAGCCGGTTAGTTATGTTGTGGATATTATCCACGTAGCTACGAACCCAGCTAGGCTAAGGATGAATCAAGCAGTTCATAAAGAAATTATCAATTTACTATCGAATAGGCAAGGAAGCCCTTCAAGAATAGTTGCAACTGAAATCCTCCATCCATCCTTCACAATCCGCACTAACGATGTCTGCATGCATCGAAATGCTAGAACTCTTATGTTAGTAAAGAATCCTCTTGTCTTTCCGATGTGATCACTCACCGACAACAAGATTTGTTCACGGGTTACTCATCTTCCGCTTCCAGGCACGCATCGGTCATTGCATCAATGGCTGATGCTCGCTGAGCCGGAGTCAGATAGTTGTTGCTCACCATGCTGGCAAGGGCATCACCGATCCAATTTTGGCAATTCCAATCCATTTCCTTATTATTCACTGCGGTTGTTGAAATGACATCTCTGATAGAGGCTTCAGTGGTCCTATCCTGCAGTTCCACCACCGGGATTTTGCTGACAAGTCTTTGACTTTGGTCTGGACGGTAATTTTCCATTGGCTGGAATCTGAAAATTCCAGGTGAGCCTACTATGTGCATCGAATATGTAGACCCATCGGGAAACTCCAAATGTAAAGCCGTATGGCGAAACTTGGTGTAGTCGAGTGGATCACCCCGGAAGACAAGAATGAAAACCTTGATTGGCATTTTGATGAAGGTTCGAATTGGGCTTTGGAATTGAACTTGGATTGTTTATGTTCTGAATCACGGATAGAATTATAAACGACGAGCCGGAAAGCGAGAGCTGTTTAAATAGACAGGAAGACTGTATGCTCTCCGGCCAACAGCCTCATATGAATACTTGAAAAAGAAATGGGCTGAAACTGATTTGCGCGCGCGGTAACTCATAGGCAATCAATGTTCGGAAACTGAAGTTCATGTTGGATGTCTAGCATCGTTTCGTAGACACTTTGGCGCCCATATCAGCTCAGAGGAAGAATAATTTCACCCATTGGTGCTTGGTAAGACATTTTTATTATATGGGGGATTTTCAAGTGTCAGGAATCATTAGATTTGAGGCTGAGGGTGTTCACTGCCAAATCAGTTCTCTATGGCAGACTTCAGACATTTGCAAGGCAATCCTATTTTGTTTCTAATGTGTCTTCACAGAATAGCATAATCTTTAGCTACAAGTTCTTCGATATTTACCTCTATGAAGCTAATAAAAAGGCCAACACATTTTTTACTCAGAGCTAGGAAGCATCTCTAATCAGTCCAATATGGGGCGCTTGAGGTTGGCTAATTGTATCGGCTGTTGATTCCTTCCAAGGTAAACCACCAGCGTGCTTGTATCTCACATGGGCGCTCATTAGAATGGTCTGACTGGCTGTAGCCACAATAGTTGTGCTTCTGCTATCGATCATACTGGACATTCGTACCCTAGATGATAATATGTATGGTATCTTTTTGGTACTCCGTTTTCCACTTCGCATTATCCAATCTGCTACATAAAGCGGCTATGCACCGGGAATAGGATTAGCCAGATTTCTAGTTACCACGTACCCTAGTAGTTTTAAAACAGTTGGTAATTAGACGCCGGTCCTAGTCTACAGGCCACAGGTTGTGTTGCAAATGTTGGTTGGTTTACTGCAGAGCAGGTCAACCATCAGCGCCCGCCGTTGATATCTCCGCAGGGCGGGAATACCACTAGATGGAGGTCTGACAGTGTGCAGTAGATTCAGATTCAGGGCCGCTTTGAGGCTCGCGCGGGGATGAAATAGCCCCACGGGTCTCCAGCATATCAAACGGGACAATTATACCGTTGCGAGATTAGTAGAGTACTTCTCCCGCGTAAATTATTTGTCATACGACCTGCGTACGGCGGTAAATTACGTCGAATCCTGAGGTTCTTAAGGGTACCTAATAAGTATATACGACGTTGGTCATAGAACGGTCTGGAGTAGTCATTGTTGGGAGTTTACTAAAATTAAAGACAACGTTTGTTTCAAAATCGCCAAAATATCAGCGCATTTTGTTGGGAAAACGGCTCATAGCCTTCGTTATTCCTCTTCTGTTCATATTATTAAGAAATGAAACACCTATTGCTGTCATATCTTTGCCATACAGATTATATCCATGGATATATTTGGAATTCTCATCACCAGCAACATACTATTGGAGGAAATTCCCAGCAACATTCAAGCGTACACCCGCGAACTATTCTAGGACACTGTCTACTCTTGTAGACCCAATGAAGATTCGTGTAAGCGCTTTTGTGGATTAGAAGATCTGGAGATAGTTTTAGCAAAACGCCCGGATGCAGATGGGATTTTAACTGAGTAGAGATACGTGCTATAAAAGATTAAAAGAATGGATTGATGTTATACACCAGATTCGGTCGTTTTGCATAGGAATGTTTTCTCTACCTCGCTAAATATCGCCCAGTCACTATGGATGATCATTTTGACAACTCTGCTATCGCTGTCGATAAAGTAAATGGCATCCGATGCGACGTTACTGGCCTTTGCCGCTGTGCTCTGTAACACAGCGACTTCCAACGGCTCAATGCTTCTACTTTCTCCTAAAGTGGATTTGAGTGGGATGATGCCCAGGCGGAAAAGATCCTTCACGAACAGTTAATTCTGGCAGCTTGGGCGATAGCCCCTGAAACCCTCTATCCCCGCATCTTGTACGAAGAACCCTCTTATATCATTCTACAAACAACAAAACTAACCGGTTACCTTTTATTGACAGGCAGAAGTCCGGAGCTTGTTCTACGTCGATAGACGGAGATGTTCTCGATTACATGTTTAAGAGCACGCTAGTCGGCGTGTATGTCTGCTACAATAACGATGCTTTCTATGTCGTGGATATAGATACCGCTGCTGGTATGCAACCTTTCAAAGCCCTCCCTGAAGGAAACCATCAAACCCTTGATGGCAATGCCTAGAGCGGTGTCATTCTGGAAGACATCGTCCAGAGTTCGTACCAGGCATACCAGCTGAATGGAAACACAAATGGTTATAAAATGCCAGCTCTATCAAAGATTATTGATGGAGCAGGCACAGAGGGTGATGTAGTCATCGAGAATGGAATCCGCACCCCGGGATTCTTCACTCTGCCAATCTGCGACGACATCGCTGCTGCTGCCGACACCGTCGAGGCGGGTAGCTGGTTAAATCAGGTGGATCATGGCCAGTTGTTCTTTGTTCTAATTTAGATTAATGGATTGGTTGTCTTTTTTCCAGTGAAGTTACAAGGTACTGTAGATGCAATATGAGGTCCAGTCGTTATAGCGAACGCAGGTATTCTTTCCAGTGTGACATACTGGCCACCACCTAAAGAACACTTGAAACCCATTGAAACACATAGAACAAAAATAAAAAAGCAAAAAAGAAATCTCAGGTTTGGTTTGTAGGAATAGCCGAACGCGGGGGTCGAACCCGCAGCCTTAAGATTAAGAGTCTTACGCTCTACCGATTGAGCTAGCCCGGCCGGGCTGTTGAAGATAAGCGGCGGAAGTGACTATTTATGGGAATGAGAATATCATTTGTAGTTAATTTGTAGTTATGGGCCTTTAAGATGTGATCATTCAGGGCATTAAGAGTTGAGGTTGTTGTTGGGTTCTGTTTCATACGGAGTAGAGATAGCCAAATATGTTTTTGGTGGTTTGCTTCTAAGATTATGGCCAACTCTCTGTAGAGCGTGATTACTCCACAGTCGAGAATGGAGACTATCTGCTAAAGATAAAGCAGAAACCAGAATGATCGGCAATTGGCGAGCAGAGACATTTAGAGTTCCAATTGCGGGGAAATGATTCGAGCAATTTGCTGACGACGTGTGTTGGTCGTCTTCAGGAAGATAGTGACGGAGGGGGTAGTCCTTCGCTCGGATATATAAACTCCAGGTAAATGAAGGGATGGCTTGACATTTACTTTTCCGACGCAACAATATACTTTGATGCTACTTTATTACCTCCAATATGCAAATACAAGGTACAACTACCCAAACAAGATCAATTGAACAATATAAATACTCACCTACACAGAAGACAGAACCAAGGACCTGGCCGAGGTCATCAATCGCTACAGGCCAGATCTAAAACCATTCGAAGATGTCTATCGGCACCTCCACACCAACCCTGAATTATCAGGCCAAGAAGAGCAAACAGCAAAGATAGCATCCGACCACCTCCAAACCATCGGGTTTGAGGTCCACACCAAAATCGGCGGCCATGGCGTGGCAGGAGTCCTCCGAAACGGGACCGGTCCAACAATCCTCCTACGGGCGGACATGGACGCATTACCTGTAGAAGAACAAACAGGCCTACCATACGCAAGCACTAGACATGTTAAAGACAAAACCGGTACCGACAAGCCGGTAATGCACGCCTGCGGACACGACTGCCACGTCGCAACGCTAATGGCCGCCGCGACGCTCCTGCAATGCGCGCGCGATCACTGGTCCGGAACACTGATCTGCATCTTCCAGCCCGCCGAGGAAAACCTCGACGGCGCACAGGCAATGCTGGACAATGGACTATATGACAAGATCCCCAAGCCGGACCTCGTGCTCGCGTCGCATGTAATGCGCATGCGCGCGGGCACGGTCAATCTCCGCATTGGACCGCTTCTCACGGCTGCCGATGCCTTCAACGTGCGCGTCTTTGGTCGGGGAGGTCATGGGTCTGCGCCTCATACGACTATCGATCCGATTGTCGTTGGCGCGGCGATCGTTATGCGATTGCAGACTATTGTCTCGCGTGAGGTCACGCCGGGTAAGTTGGCGGTTGTTACATGTGGTAGTATCCATGCTGGACAGGCGCCGAATATCATTCCTGCGTATTTGGATCTACAGTTGAATGTGCGGACTTATGATGCAGAGGTGCGGAAGCGTGTGTGTGCTGCTATTCATCGCATTATTGAGGGTGAATGTCTGGCGGCGGGCGTTGAACAGGACCCCGAGATTAAGCTTATGTATTCGACGCCGTCAACTATTAATGATGGGAAGACTATTGATGCTCTGCGCGAGACTTTCCAGCCGTACTTTGGTGATCGGTTGGTTGATGCGGAGCCTCCGACTGCTAGTGAGGACTTTTCTTTGCTGGCGACTGCCGTAGGAGCGCCTTATGTTATGTGGATGTTTGGTGGGACTGATCCTGAGACTTGGGATAATGCTGTTGCTAAGGGGACTGTTGATGAACTGCCCAGTAACCACTCGCCGTTCTTTGCACCGGTTATCCAGCCGACATTGCGTACGGGAGTGGATGCTATGGCACTCGGGGCATTGACTTTCTTGAACAAAAATTGAAGGTAGACATCATTATTTTGCATAAATATATCCAAACATCCACAACATAATTTCACCCCCTGACGCTAAGATGTAAAGTGAGACAAGGCGAAAGTGCGGGTGAGGTCATAAACTTCCCTGAACAAGTGGCAACAACAGATTTCTCAACAGCATCACATCCGAAGCAACATATTTTTTCAACCCAAAAATGGCATCTGCCCAACCATCAGAAATGAAAGCCTGGCTCTACTCTAGCACAACCAACGGCCTAGAGAAGAACCTCAATTTCGACGCGTCTGCACGCGCGCCACCAGCTGTCCACGGCAACAATGTCCTTGTCCAAGTCCTCTCAGCCTCGCTGAATCCCGCTGACTACAAAGTCCCCGAAATGGGCCTAGTAGCCCGCAAACTTGTGATCGGCACACCCGCCTCACCGGGAATGGACTTCTGCGGACGCGTGGTAGTCACCGGCGACGACGCGACCGAGTTTTCACCCGGCCAGCTCGTGTACGGCTGTCTCAGCAAGCCTGGCCAATTCGGCTCGCTGGGCGAGTACTTAGTAACGTCTGCTGATTTGCTTGCCCCCGTGCCGGAGGGCGTGGAGGTTGATCATGCGGCGTGCATTGGCATTGCCGGACAGACGGCGTACCAGTCACTGGCTGGGTACGTCGGTGCTGGCGATAAAGTGTTTATCAACGGCGGCTCTGGGGGATGTGGAATCTTCGCGATTCAAATTGCTAAGGAGATGGGGTGTCATGTTACGACTACTTGCTCGACGAAGAATGTGGAGTTTGTTCGTGGGTTGGGCGCTGATGAGGTCATTGATTACTCGGTTGAGGAGGATTTGGTTGCTACGCTGCGTGATCGTGGAGTTGTTTTTGATCATATCGTTGATCATATTGGATACCCTGCGCCGATGTATCGCGAGTCGCATCACTTCTTGGCGGCTGGGAAGACGTTTGTGCAGGTTGGTGCGTCGGGCGTGGGCACTTTCGTTGATAGGTTGATTTGGCCGAGTTTCTTAGGTGGTGGAAAGAGGAAGTATGTTGTCTTCTTCTTCAAGAATACTCGCGAGCATCTTGTGAAGATCGGGGAGTGGGTGCAGAAGGGAGCTGTCAAAATTCAGCTGGATACTGCCTACGAGTTTGAGGATGCCGTGAAGGCATTTGAGAAGCTTCGATCCGTCCGTGCTAGGGGAAAGATTGTTGTGCATGTGGCTAAACCATAAGTTGAGATCAAATACAAATATTCCTCGTCAGTCGTGTTCGCAGTGGTCTTTTTAGGGTTTGACGATACAACCTCTCCGCACCAAATCGGGAAACTATCACATCTTAGAAAGGCATAGTAGCAAGCTTCGACGTAAACTTGACGATGTATCTATGTATGTGAGTGAAATGAAATGGCACTGTTCTCTTTTCCTGTTCTTTATCGCTAACACTTTGCAATAATCCCTAATACTTTACAATTATCAACAAGTCCAACAGCCTTGCCTTGTTCAACATGCCATATCCATCATTCCCTTTTCTGGGTACATTTTCTAGGCTTCCCATAGAAATACGCCTGATAATATGGGAATGCCTCTTCTCAGCCCTCCGCAAACAACCACTCAAGGACAACCTACATAAACACAACCCCTTATCCATCCTTTGCACCAGCCAATACCTCTATGATGAGATTTCGTCTCATCTATTCAAAAACTCCGTCCAGCATATTTTACTGAACCCAGAATATAACGAGGAAGAGTGGATGGTCATACAATTGAAGTCTAGAATCGTGGACATCGAGTGGACTCTTAGGAACAGAGCGGATGCCGAAAGACATTTCCAAAACTTCCCTCATTCAAAATCGACCATAAAAGTGCATATCAATTCCCCAGATCCTACAGACCCGGGTCAAGTAGTGTTACTTTGGCAGAAAGCCAACGCGCTAGTTGATCTTCTGATTCCTTTCTCTCTGCCGGTCATAGACCTGACCACAAATGGCTCGTGGCATTCAGAAGACCCACCAAGTTACTGGCGACACAGAGATCTATTCTATGAGATGGGTGGCCTACGGGAGGCAATCAAGTCAAGCAAATACCGTCCCGACTACGACATTGCCATGTTACCTTTCATTCGTCTGGGACTATGGATCAAAGATCCCGCAACAAACGTGCCGGCCATGTCAGACGAGGAGTATGCGGTCCTACACCGACGCCTCATATCTTTTTTCGAGCAAACCGGCATCGAACTCAGATTAAAGAAGCTTCTCTGCATGACCCAAGACGTGGCCGTCCGCCAAATCGAAGCCTCAATCACTGACACCAACCTGTTCTTGGAAACAAACCTGGACGAGCTACCGGGCAGAACAGCCAGCTTCCTTCGTCTTGAGCGGTACAAAAACTGGTTTGAAGATGGGACAAGCTGGGAATCGCTATATGAGACTCAACTCCGAGACCAATTGTCGATTTGTCCCTGGGTTATCGTGGACACGGATCCCTGGCTTCTTCTTTCAAACCAGAGATATATCACTCTCATCCTACTACACCATGCCATGTATGCATTCAAATCGAATAGGGATGATGCACTTGGGATTTACGAGAATTCAAGAATATACACGAGATGGGACTCGGCATTGTGGTCGGACACATTTCTATATGGCCTTCCGCCGCTCAGCGATGTTCAAGCCTGGCTTTCGAGGTTCTGGGGCAATACCTACAAATGTCAAAAATTCCTTTTCTATATGCGTTGGCTAGATCGACAACGGGCGGAGGAAAGTGGAGTTGAGGGATGTAGATGCACACTTATACACCGTTTAGCCTTGTGGGGCCATTGAAGGGTTTTCAGGGTTGGGCTTATTGGTGAATATCGAAGGCAACAGTATGCGTTGTGATAATTTGTTCAGCTGGGACTGGTCAGTCATTATCGGTGCAGCAATATTATATCTACCAGGCTGACGGAATGACTTGTGCTATGGGTTGGGTGGAATATTGGAATAGTTATTGGAAAGTCCATGTCTATTTACTGTGCGAGGGAAACTAGCTAAGGAGACCAACAGATCATGTTTTCACTGCGAGTTGTTTATGTCTATAGTTGAGACAGGAAATCAAAGGCTCAACCTATTCTTACTGCAATAGTTGACTGGTGGCAACGATTTGTGCTGGTATTAAATGTGGTATATTTGAGAGACGTGCCTGGATGGCTGTATTATAGACCTCAAATCCTCATCTAGAGAGCAGAATATTTCGAGGGATGTTCCTCCAAAGGTGCGGAATAATCATTGTCATCCATATCAAGCATTTCAATCCGGTGGGTCGCCATGTTCTCCTGAGTCTGCTCCTCGACCTTCTTCTGTAATCGTGCATCTTCCCCAAAGCCATTCTCGCTGTTCAGGGTATCACGGGCAACAGATGATTCCCTGTCTGTAACCCCAGCCTTACGCTCATTCTCCAACCGCTCCTTCTCCTGTCGCTTGTCCTCATCAGCAAGAGCAGCTTCTTCACGTTCAATCTCACTAGGATCAAGATCCTGAAGCCCGACAAGGGTAAGGATTCTGCCAAGCAGAAACTGGTACCGCAGGTGACCGCTGATCATTTCGCTTACGTTGAGGTTCTCAACGCCAGGAACACCTTCAACTGGCTGCAATCCGGCGACACCGAGTTGAAGGCTGCTTGTTCGGTAGAGGAAAGCGAGTACGGAGTCGTTATCAGAGAACACATTCACAACACGTCCGCTTACGACACTGCGGATCTTTTGCCAGTCCTCTGTGTCTGAAGGGGTGGGTGACCCCATCAAAATGACCGACTCGACCAACCCGTAAGCGTTTCTCCTTTCAAGACTTTGGAGACAGGAGAAAATCAGCCGAGACCCCAGAGAATACCCCATCAAGGTCACGGGTCGTTCTCCCTGGGCTTTATTGATCAGGGCATCCGCGAGAACTTCGCCCGCTTTATCGGCGCGGGCTTTGGCCACGCTGAACGGGTTATCGACGACGCCAGCGACTTTCATGAGACCTAGGGGAAGCATCACCGCGCTCAGGAGCGTGGAGAAGACAGTACGAGCCAAGACCTCACGTCCGGCAACCGACCATGCTGCGCTAGTCACAAGAGCTGAGATCGCGTTACCCAAGTTCATCAAAGGCTCCATCTCCCACCGAAGACCAAACACTTCAGAGTCGGCACCAATCACCCGCCATGGGACCACGAAGTTCGATTCCTCCTTGACCCAACCGGTGACACCAATGGTAACTCGTAAACGATGATCTTGTTCCGCACTTTTCTTATCACCGGGCTCCTTATCTGTAGACTTCTTGTCTTTCACGTTCGGGCGGCGTTCTCCTTGGATCGGTATGAAAGCAAAATCGTCCACTTCACGGGCGTACTTCTCCATCATGCGACCAGTCATACGCCCACCATAAGCGCCAAACAGACCTCCGACGACAACACTACTTCCGGCCAAAGTACCCAGGAGCCCAGCAGCAGCAGTAGCGCCAAGGCCCAATCCGCCCATGATAGTTCCCAGCCCTGCTGCTACCAACGGAGCTGCGAGTCCTCCAGTAAGGCCAATCAAAGCGGCTCCAGCCACAGATGCAATGCCAACTTTCCATTTCCTCATATCATCCTTTTTCTTTGGTTGCTCTTTAGTATCTTGGTCTGCTGACAGGGCCAAAGCCGTCTGCAGCAATCCGCGGGCAACACTGACTTCGTCTTGATTGAGAATGTTGATATCTATGTTCAGACTGGACGTGATATTCAACATCAACACCCTTGAGTAAGCACTGTAGTGCTCTAGGCTGAGCATTAATAGGAGAAGCGAGTGAAGAATAAGCAGCCTTGTTGCTCTAGGAAGTTCAGCCAAAGGTGTTTCCACGGGGTGGTATATTTCTTGTAATTTGGCCATTCTATCTTTATCCTCATCCAGTGGAAGATTATCAGACTTGGCAGCATTCTGCAGCTCTTCTTTGCCTTCCGTTTTACCTTGATCGTCATCATCTTTGTTGACGACCGCGCCAACACGCAAAAGGACCGAATCCCTCCAATCCTCGAAAGCAGAGAGGGCAGTGACTTTTGCTTCAGGGCTCAACGGCTTACCATTAGAGCCCTGCTGCAGACTTCCGTTGTTCCCTGGGGTCTCCCTTCCTTGCGGTCTTGGGGGCAAGGGTGGCGTGTTTTCATCACGGCACGCCTCCGGAGATGGACGTGGGCTAGAACGATTGGGAGAGTCACCTATAGGATTTGTATGCTTATAAAGCTCCAGAATCCGAACCCGCATCGACTCAGCTACCTCAGCGACGAGGACAGTTAAATCAGCACGCTGCGACCGGTCCAAGATCGATGATAGATCTTGACCGCCATCACTTTCCGAAGCATTGGATCGCTTAGATTCAAAGAATCCACCATGTTTTTCTTTGAAATTTTTGAACATTGGCACCGAAGAAAAGTGAAAAAGGAGTTGACCACTCTTGAAAGAGAAAACGGGTGGAAGTTGATGTTGTTGGAGAGGGGTGATGCTGTCATGGCCCCCGATAGTCACGGGTATCAGGGCCGCTTACTCCACCAATAGCCTGAGGCAGAAACACCTGAGCTTGATATAACTCTGCTTTGCTTTATGCAGAATACTTATGCCCCCTGCGTATTCCAATGCTGTAGAAAACCGAGGGAATTAACTCAATTGCTGATTTCAACAACAAAATATTTCCCCTTTGTCTTTGTCGCGGACCCAAGCGCATTCCCATCCCAAGCCGTTCCATCTGGACGATCATTTTTTTCACCGGGGACACGCTGGATTTTCCCTCGTCGTCCGGACACCTTTTCCTTAGCCAGGGCTTCCCTAAGCTTTTCGATTCCAATGGTTTCCTCCTCTATAGCAGCAGGACTTTCGTCGCGAATTCTAGCCAGCGGCGCAACGCCGGTAGTATCAACGAGTTGAATCTCCTTCACAAAATGTATTTGAGACTCGAGTGTATCAAGCATTGATTGCTCTTCTTCTTGACTGGCAGGCTGGGGAAGAGCCGAGATGCTGAGTAGATGATGGAGTTGTTTCGGCGTGATTGATGGCGGCGGTTTTGACGCTGGGTTCGGGAGCAGCGACCGGACAGACCAGTTCGGCGCACCAAGTATGGACTCAATGTCTGCACTGTCGGACTTTTCGGAAGAATAGAAGCGAGAGAAGGTCGTGTTGAGTCGGGAAGGACTTGGGCGCAGCGACTTGGATAGCCGAGCAGTAGTCCGAAGAGAGGTCATTGTAGAGTCTCTGGAGATGGAAACCTTGGCAAATAAATATAGGGAAAACGTAGTCGTGTAAGATAGAAGCACAGCCTGATCTGAACGGCACAGTGTAAAAATAACCAAAGTCACTAAAGTCGTTGGTCAACACCAGGAAGCTTAGGCGGATACCGAAAAATAAGGGACACCGCCTCCACGGGCCCGCTGATCGATGCTCTCATCGATAGCACCCCGTTTGGTCACAACACTCCAACTTCACATCGAATATCTGTGGACTTTTCCCTATCGCGGTAAAATAAAACACACATACTCAAGATGACTCAAGATCCCCGTGTCCTGCTCCAAAAGGTACATGCTTCCCCGCCTTGATTGCATAGGCAATGACGATGGTCCGCATAGCTAACCACACCTCGCTTGTTGCGATGAAATAGGCCGATAAGGCGCTATCCGGTGCCTCTGGCGGATTCAGTTGGTTTGGAGGAAGAGCAGAGAAGTATGAGAGTGCCGCAGATCTGTATACTCAGGCTGCAAATGCGTTCCGAGTACAGAAAATGAGTGAGATACCCCGCGACCTGGCCAGTTCGTTGCCTTGCCATGGTTAAGCCTGATGACTGATGTATGATCTCAAACAGACAAGGAGGCCGGTCAGGCTTTCGAGAAAGCTGCCTCCATCCAAACTCAGAGCCTCAACGAACCCGACGACGCTGCCAATAATCTCCAGGAAGCGTTCAAGGTCTACCGCAAGTCTGACCCCGAGGATGCTGCCCGCGTGCTTTCCAGTGCCATCCAGCACTATGTACTACGAGGAAACCTGCGTCGTGCAGCAACGCAGCAGCAATACCTGGCTGAGCTGTATGAGGTGGAGCTTGGAGATATGAAGAAGGCGCTGGAGGCGTACGAGAAGGCTGCTGACTGGTTCGAGGGCGATAACGCTGAAGCGTATGCATCCTATGATATATATCAATTCAAGAAAACAGCCCCGCTAACAGATACTTCATACGCAGCCTTGCAAACAAGCACTACCTCAAGGTGGCGGACCTGGCTGCCTTGGAAAGTGACTACTACAAGGCTATCGCTAACTACGAACGCATTGGCCGGAGCTCTATTAACAACCACCTGATGAAGTGGTCTGTGAAGGACTATCTTCTGAAGGCAGGCATCTGTCACCTTGCCACAAAAGTATGTTGTTCCCATCCTATTCTTTTCATGGGAAACAAAGTATTAACTTCATATCTAGGATCTTGTTGAGACTAACCGTGCTTTGGAATCATACCGTGAACTTGATCCTTCCTTTAGTTCGACAAGGGAGCACCAGCTGCTCGTGGACCTGACCCAGGCTGTTGAGGGTGGCGACCAGGAGGGCTTCGCTGACAAGCTCTTCCAGTTCGACCAGCTCAGCAAGCTGGACAAGTGGAAGACAACCCTGCTTCTGCGGATCAAGAATAACATCGAGGAGGCTGAGGAGGACTTCTCGTAAATGGCGATTGATTTCTTCAGTGATTCCCCGCGTGTGTTCTTTAGAGAATATTGACTCAAGTTTTTGGTTTTTTGCTTCGTTTGTTTATTTTGAAATGTATCTGGTCTGGAAATGAAAACAGATCGATGCTACCATGCGTTGCTTCCAGTGGCTTATTTTGTCTGACCTTCTTGGTGATATTCATCATCCTTCACCTAGGAATATCCAATCCCCAAATCCTTGATTCTGGTCATTCAGGTAATACTATAAAATACTGAATGCTAGTGCAGAAGATTCGTAATTCATCATTTTAAGATGCCTCGGGTCTATATGTACTTTTTGGTTGTATCATGCTGCTCCCTTCACAATCAACAGAGCTACCCTCATCATGTAATCAGTTCAGTCAAATGGTATCATATCATCCACCTCGCCAGTGCTATTGACATTAACAGCTTACACAGCAATCGCATCCAAAGACTTGGCCTTACGAGGGAAGACGCGCTTGTACAGACTGACACCCACGGAGTCTTGCGGGTTGATCTTGGCATCGAAGGTAGCCTTGAAGTATCCGTGTGTACCCAGGCTCTCCTTGAAGTATCCACTGCGGCCACGACGGGTCCACAACTGGAGTGCCTTGAACCACTGGATATCCTCGGCGTTGAAGAACATGTACCGGATGGTAACGACCTTCTTGTGGATCTTGTAAGGGTGACCAGTGAGAATGGCACGTTTGGCAACCACGCGCTTCTGATCAGGCGCGACAACAGTACCGGTACCAATTAACTCGAGTTGGTCCAGGGCAATTGGCTCCTCCTTGGCATCGGCGGTCTCCATCTCGTCGTCACCGTCCTCCTGCTCAGCTTGCTTCTGTTTGAAGACAAGGATAGGAACTGAACCCCAGGTCATGGGCCCAATCCAGGATGCGATGGCGCTACGGCCAGGGTGCAAGAATCGGTCGTATTTGTGAACGTTGTTCGGCGTGTTATCAGCCGAGGAGAAGATGGGGTTGACGACCAATCGGCGGGCACCGCACTGGACGACAAGTTGCTCCTTAGCCTTGAGGGGCTTCTCCACGCTGGAGTTCAGGGTCATGCTGACGTTGACCACAGTATGCTTGTGCTCGTGGCGGAGCAGAGAGAAGAGCGAAATAGGTTTGGGGCTGTTGCGCAGAATGGAAGGAACTGCGCGAAGATGAATATCCACGCGGATACCGGGGTTAACACCACCAGCCAAAGCCTCTCGAATGACACGGTTCTTGGAACCCTTGACGTCAGCAAACTGCAGCAGTCGGCGCCAATCCTCGGGCTCGTAGGGACGATCCTCGGATGTTTCCCAGTGGCTGAGCTTGAGGTTTTTCAACCCACGGAATCGGGCCAGGCGTTCTCTGGCAAGCACGTTGGGGTGCAATTCAATTTCATCAGGGAACTCCAAGTCCTCTTCGGCTTCGGTCTTGCGGCTGGCACGATAGTCGGCCAGTTCCTGAGCCTCATCCTCCGGTGAGGGGTCAAGGAACATCTCCGATTGCGGATATTCAGAAGCGCCACCCTCGGTCATGGCATCCTGGCGGTCTGGGAACACACCATCCTCGGGTGCTCCGGTAGTATCCATCTCCATGGGCTCGTCCTCATCCTCCATGTCAGAACCAGAGTCTGAGACGTCTTCAAGATACCAGGCAGACTGGTAATTTGAGGTACCCTTGGGCAACTTCTTAGGTACCGGGGGAATGTGTGAGTCGTCATCCGAGAAGTAATGATAGTCATCCAGCAGAACACCCTTCTTCTCTGTCTCAGCCATGGAAATCATGTCGTCATCCACCATTTCAATTTCTTCGGGAGCAGTAGTAGCCATATCATCCTGGTCCTCGGAAGGAGTATCCAAGATTTGTGTATCATTCGCATCAACGGCCATTGCATCATCTCGTTTGGGCTTGGTGGTTACTAGGGGCGCAGCTGTGATCGAATCAATCTGGAAATCGCCCCATCCGGGGAGATGAACGATCCGGTCAGCCTTTAAGCCTCTTCCACGAACAACTCCGGTGATGATGACATCGTCAACAACCTCCAGGTTGGACTCTGGCCACTGAACATTCTCGACAAACATCCAGCTGCGATCGTCACGCCAGCGGATACCCTTGGGGGTAGCAGTGCAGATAGATCGGATAGCATTGGAAGATTCCTGTCTCGAGTCGAGAGACATAACCTTCTCAATAGAGGGGAAGAAGTGGTTAATGAAAGACTTCAATGAAGAAGCCACCTGGGGGCGCTTCTTAGGGGGATCAATCTTGTCGAGACCTTGCACGACAGTCAACACATTCGAGATACCCTGGCCTTGAATCGAGCGCAACAGCATCTCGCCCTCCTCATCAACCTCAACTTCAGATGACATGACCAAGATGACAAAGTCGGCCATACGGCACACATCCAGAGCACTAATCAAGTCATACTTGGCGGGAACGTACTGTACGCTCTGACGGAATCGATCAATGCGCACACGGGTAGGTCCATCGGGAGAGACATCAGTCAACACATCGACACTCTCGTTGATAGAAGCAATAGCGGCTGTTGTGTCAATATCGGCGGACAACGGCACAATGGCGACATGACGGGGGGCACCATTCTGGCCGGCGAAGATGCTGGTAGCTTGGGATCTTTCCTGGTGCTTCAATGCCTGCCTTTGGCGAGCAGTGTTACGGCGATCGAGTTTCGTCTTGAGCTGTTGGTGGGGTGTTTTACGACCGCCCCGCTCATCACCTTCGATTTTGCCTAGATTGGTATAAATGTTAAAATTTATCGTTTATCATGCTTGGGCAGTTCAAAAATCATACCTTTGGCCTGATCCTTCAGGGCGCTCTTGGAGGCATGTTTGCTCTTATAGGGCTTGTGGGAAACCTTGGTTGTGGACCGGTGGTGGTGCACGGCAGGCGCCATATTGGCGTTAGAGCCTTTGAATCGGAAAGGGAGGGAGTCCAGATTGAAGCGAGTCAGAGGTAGATCGACAAATATCCAACCAGAGCAATTTATAACTGGCAAATATACAGAAAAAACCAAAGTGCCTCTTGTAGAAAAAAAAAGGGTACGATAAGAAATCAAAATTCGCCAGTGGAGGATAAGCGAGCGGTGAGCGCAAATCTTGGCGAAATTTTGGGCAAAACACTTTTTTTTCTTGAAGCTACGCTTCTCGTCCGCCTTCTTATCTATCTGGGTTCTTCCGCAAACGAACTCGAGCAATTGCCAGAAAATGGTCGAGTCAGCCTCCAACATGGCTGTTGCCAAGGGCGACCACGAAGCGAAGATGAGACTCGCAGCAGCCGAGCAAACCTACGGACGAGGCAAAGGTGTCAATGCGAAGAGTGCGCGGGACAAGAAGCTGCGCGCAAATCTCAAGAGACAGGAATTCAAGCACAAGGAGGCTATTCTCCAAGCCAAAGATGCAGAGATTTTGCTTGAGCACACGGAAGGATTCCTCGAACCTGAAGGTGAACTTGAGCGGACATACAAAGTTCGCCAAGATGAGATTCGGGAGAGCGTCGGAATCGAGACAGCAAAGAAAGGATTTGAATTAAAGCTTCCTGATATGGGCCCCTACCGCATGGATTACTCTCGGAACGGACGTGACCTGCTGCTGGCGGGACGGAAGGGACATGTTGCGACAATGGATTGGCGCGAGGGCAAATTGGGCTGCGAGTTACAGTTGAACGAGACTGTGCGGGATGCCCGTTGGCTGCATAACAATCAATACTTCGCTGTGGCCCAGAAGAAGCACACTTATATCTACGATCACCAGGGAACTGAGATTCACTGTCTAAGCAAGCACCTGGAACCGCTCTTCCTGGAATTCCTGCCATATCATTTCCTCCTCGCAAGCGCTGTGAGTATTCTCAATTCTTCAATTCCTTTGATCCCCCGCTAATCAACCCTGTATACAGCAAATGAGCGGTCACCTCAAATACACAGATACCTCAACCGGTCAGACCGTCGCTGAGCTACCTACCAGGCTGGGTAAACCCACCGCTCTCGCACAGAACCCATGGAATGCCATCCTCCATGTCGGACACCAAAATGGAGCCGTGACCCTTTGGTCGCCTAACTCTCAAACCCCTCTCGTAAAGGCCCTCGTTCACCAGGGACCTGTCCGCTCACTGGCAATCGACCGCACAGGCCATTACATGGTCTCTACAGGCCAAGACCAAAAAATGAATGTGTGGGATATCCGCATGTACCGCGAAGTGCATTCATACTCATGCTACCAGCCCGGCGCATCTGTGTCAATCAGTGACCGTGGCCTGACCGCAGTCGGCTGGGGCACACAAATGAGCGTATGGCGTGGTCTTTTCGACGCCGCGCAAGCGGACCAAGGCAAAGTGCAAAGCCCATACATGGCGTGGGGCGGAGACGGCCAGCGCATCGAGAACGTGCGCTGGTGCCCATACGAAGATATTCTTGGCGTCGGACACGACCAAGGATTCGCCAGCGTCATCGTTCCCGGCGCCGGTGAGCCTAACTTCGATTCACTGGAAGCCAACCCTTACGAGAACGTCCGACAGCGCCAGGAGCACGAGGTTCACTCGCTGCTCACCAAGTTGCAGCCGGATATGATCTCGCTCGACCCCAACATCATTGGAAAGCTCGATACCATCAGCGACAAGAAGTATCAGGAGCAGCGCAACCCGGACCACAAGCCCGAGGATCACATGGAGAAGATCAAGAACCGCGGTCGTGGTCGCAACAGTGCTCTGCGCAAGTACCTCCGGAAGAAGGGTGGCAAGAATGTCATCGACGAGAAGCGTGTCAAGGCCGAGACGTTACGCAAGGAGTATGCTGCTCGTACGAAGGACAGGCTCAAGCAGGAACGTCTGGAACTGGGGCCGGCTTTGTCCCGGTTCGCCAAATGAAATCACCGAGTTTGTTTCTTGCTTGTGTGACATCTTGTGGAGCAGTAGAGGATCAATCCCCCCTCTGCCCAAAAACCCACCCAGATACCCAGCCCACACGCGGCTTCTGTGACATATTGGAGATTTGGCGACAGCTGCATTCCAGGCGTTCTCGGGGAATATGTTTTGTATTCGGAGGGGAAAAGCAGTTAAACGTGTGTACCATCTATTTTCAACACATTGAATATATTGAACTTCATGGATATCATAACCTTCCAGTTTCATTTCGTATTCCATTCCGGGTTTTCAAGGTCACCTATCCAAAAGGTCTCAAGTTAATCCAAACCAAACCAGCCTAAATAGACAATCTACTCATCAACACTCCCAGACCCCCTAACAGCCCCATCCTTCCACCTCTGCAAACTAACATCATAAGCTCCACTCCCCTTCCAAGCACTAATAATCAAATTAACAATATGATCCATGCCCTTCCCATGCTTAACAACCGCAAACACAGTCGGCCCCCCCTCCCTCATCTTCGCCGCATCTCTCTCCATAACAGCAAGATCCGCCCCAACAGCCTCAGCAAGATCAATCTTGTTCACAACAAGCAGATCAGACCCCGTGATTCCCGGTCCACCCTTACGAGGCACCTTATCACCACCCGCAACATCAATCACGTAGATGATGAAATCAGCCAGCTCGCGCGAGTAGTTGGCAGCTAGGTTGTCGCCCCCGGACTCGATCAGCAGCAGATCTGTCGTGAACTGCTTCTGCAGTTTTTGCAGTGCGAGAAGGTTCGCGCTGATGTCTTCGCGCACGGCGGCGTGTGGGCAGCCGCCTGTTTCAATGGCGCGAATGCGTGATGGGGCCAGGGCTTTGTGGCGGGTTAGGAATTCGGCGTCTTCTCTGTTTGCGGAGCATGGTTAGTGTTGAGTTTGGAGATATGCAGTATAGTAGGTAGTAGGTATGAGTCTTGTTGTTTTGAATGTGGGGTTTGTAGGTGGGGTTGGGGTATTTTTTTTTTCTCTTACCTTGTGAAGATATCGTTCGTCACTGCGGCGATATTATACTCGTCTCGAAGGGCGCGAGATAGCGCTAGCATCAGAGCTGTCTTGCCGGATCCTACGGGTCTGTTCGGATTACACATTCACGTTAGTCACTGGGGGGTCACTGGCTATGCATTGGCACAAGGTAGGAGAAATAGAGATTGATTGCAATGGAATGCGAGCTTTCATACATACCCACCAATGCCAATAGTGAAGGCACGATCCTTCCAGTCTCGGCCTTCGATCAGAGGCATCTCGCGGTTGACATAGGAACCTGGACCATCGAGAATATCGTGTGCGTGGCCGTGGCCGTTGAAGGGGTCATCGTGGGAGTGGTCAACGCCAGCATCGTGGGAGTGAGAGTGTGCCATTGTTAATCTTCCAAGGTTGGTAGATATGAATACCAAGTCAAAGGATGTTTGGAGAAAAGGCAAGATGAGGGGCAGTTCTATCGCTTCCAAGGGGGTGGGGAACTGATATGATAACAAATGCCGCGCTTCGATATTATCAAATTTGCCGATGCCAGAGTACCCCGAGTTCGTCGAGTTCGCTGCTTTGGATTTCAGGACTATTTTGCATAAATTCTTGATCAGGATTTATGCTTGTTGGAATGCCCTGGAAATATGTAGTGAATCATGTTTGAAAGGAGCAACTTCGTACCAACACCAACCACGCCGCATATGGAGCCATAGACCTCTTCAACATACCTCCAAGGATACAAACTACGATATATCATGATGATTGGAAAGCAGGTATTTATGGATTCGTCAAGTAGCGGCAGAAAAGGATAAGCCTCCAGGGGGGAGAGATGTCAAGCCAAATAGAACATAGAACACTCCTATGCACGCAGACGTGGTTCCCAAAGAAACATAAGAGCCGGACGCCATATCATTCGCCAAACACGGATATCAATAGTTCTGTCTGTTCATAGAACAATAAGAAATGAACAGACTGCCAAGGAAACAGCGAGCAATGGGCAAAAGCCTAAAAAAAGACCAATCCAAAAGTCGTTAGATCCCAGACATGGATGGCAAAGGATCAAAATGAAACCCGAACGGGAAAGACATAGAAAACATGCAAGGCCAGGCGATGATCCCGAGCCAACCAAAGAAACGCTGAAAGGAAGATAGAGTACATTAGGTCGGAGTTGAGCAGGATCGATGAGGCCTGACGCCACTTCCAAGTCAGGGAAGATGGGAGCCTCAAGCACTGATTAAATCCCGTCGATTGTAAATTGAGTCGTCATGTGCCAAAAGCAAGAGAGTTCTTTCAAAAAGATGAAAGACCTAAATGAGGGGTAAACAAACAAGAGCGGGCGCGATATGCCTCGCCCAGGTATCTAGTCGTACGCCGGTTCCCCGCCGCTTGAGACGACGAGGAAAATGAAAGCAAGGGAAAAGTAAACCAAACTCTCAACATAGTTAGGCGGCGGCGCCCTTTTGTCGCTTCGGCACCCGAGGGCTAGCCTTTACTTTCGCTGAGCCCTGTTGCGGAGCGCCGTTAGCTTCGACTCCACCGCCGTCCTCGGATTCCATTTTGACGGTGCTTGCCCGGCGACGTTTGTTGCCACCTACATTTGGACTGTTGTTTACGCCGGCTGGAGACGGCTGCATTGGTGGCGGTTGCATTCCAGGGGGACCGGCAAGGTTGCTTTGGGCCGGGCTCGCGTGTGCTGAACCAGTCAGATGAGGAGAGCCTTGCTGCCCGGGGAGACCAAGATGGGCCATGGCAGGCGAGGCAAACTGTGACGGAGCACCCATGCTATGTCCCCGAACATTTTGCATGGACTGCATGCCTGGGTTCATACCGGGGTTCATACCGGGGTTCATACCGGGATTCATACCGGGATTCATGCCTGGATGCATGGCTGGATTCATACCCGGACTCATACCTGGGTGCATCGCCGGATTCATGCCCAGATTCATAGCTGGGTTCATAGCGGGGTTCATGCTTGGACTCATGCCCGGACTCATGCCCTGGTTCATGCCCTGGTTCATGCCCGGATTCAGACCCGGATTCATACTCGGGTTCATAGCTGGGTTCATACCCGGATTCATGGCTGGATTCATACCTGGGTTCATGGCTGGATTCATGGGCATGGGGGTAGATACAAAGCCTGGATTGGGAGTTTGCGACTGGAGTGTGTTGACGAGATTCCGCAAAGCATCAGGAGGCGATAGCTGCGGATTTGCCTGCGAAAATTGGAACAACATTTGCATCGCGGAAATGGTTTCAGCCACTTCCATGAACCCCATGACTGGAGTAGGCACGCCGTTGGCAGTCACGTTGGAATCTGGCACCAATGATGGTGCTTGCTTAGGCTGGCCACGTTTTGAGTTCTTCGAGACCTTCGGGCTTTGCTTTAGGGAATCCGCTTCCATGGCCAACAACAAAGACCGCGGAATGAACTCGTTGTGGCTGACCACAGTAACATCCAGCATCTCAAGCTTGTTGTGCATATCAAAATGCGCACGCAGCGTGCCATTAGTGAAAAGCTGAAGAGACAAACATTAGCCAGCTGAAAAGAAGGGGATCATGTGATGGGAGATGTACCTGGCACTCATTCTTGAACCAATAAATGAATGAACATTTTGGGGCTTCCACGTAATGCCCTCCATTGTGAGATTCCCGCTCGCGAGCACCTTCCACCACCATCTGAATATGACTAATTCCACTGGTGAACTGGGTCAAATAATAACGTGCCAGTGCGGGAGTCGCAATTTCGAATTGTTTAGATCCAATTGTGTTGTTCCAAACACCTTGCCGCAACACACCCACAGGGGAGTAGAAACGATCGACAAACGATTGCCAATATAGAAGATCCTGGGTTTCATTGCGGGGTTGGAAGTTTCCCAGATGTTCAGCGTAGGCATGAATGGTCAAAATGGCGTTATTCTTCCTTTGCTGTTGCTGCATCATAAGAGCATTCTGGTGCTGCTGTGCTTTCAACTGAACCTCCTGGGCCGTCATCTGCTGATTCTGAGAGCCCGGCTGCTGGCCCTGGGCACTCTGGGGAGGTTGAGGCTGCGGACCAGGCTGTCCCTGCGGACCTGGCTGTTGAGCCTGCGGCAGTTGCTGTGATGGGGGATTAGGAGTTGCCTGGCCTTGAGGCGGGCCCTGCGATTGCGGAGGTTGTGTGGATGGCGGCTGAGAGGTCTGAGATGGTTGTGGCGTGCCGCTTCCTGGTCCGCCATGCTGCGACTGTGGAGTGGCACTCTGTTCATGCATATTCGGGGGCTGTGCTGATGTACGCTGCGGGGTATGCTGGCCCGATTGTCCATTATTCGCCTGTTGTTGGGCATGTTGAGCCTGCTGAGCCTGTTGTGCCTGCTGCTGAGCCTGCTGGATAGCGAAAAATTGCTGCTGTTGTTGGAGACTTGGCGGTTGGCCATGTGGCATCTGCTGCTGAAGGTGCATCATATTGACGGGTCGCATTCCAGGGTTCGCTTGCATTGCAGCCATTTGAGCAGCATTAAGTCCCTGTGTACCATTAGGCATTGATACAGGCAGACCCTGTTGCTGTTGTTGTTGCTGTTGCTGCTGCTGTTGCTGTTGTTGCTGCTGTTGCTGCTGTTGTTGCTGCTGCTGATGTTGGAGCATCATTCGTTGCCGCATTAATTGTTGCTGTTGCTGTTGTTGGTGCTGGTGTATTAAATGGGGATTGTTCGTGACTATAGATTGATCAGGACGTAAGCATGCTATCGAGCAAGACGGCTGGAAGAGATGCAGGTATAGCGGGGGAAACAAGTCACCGCATAGGGCGCCGATCGCGTGTTCCATAACATCAAATCTCGAACACCATCGCGTTAAACATCTAGGAGGTTGAATACTAACAGTTTTGTTGGAATTGAGGGTTCTGAAGCATATGCGCCTGCGCGGGATTCAGGTGGGAGAGGGCATGAGCATTTGGACCAGGGCCACCAGGACCAGCTGCCCCAGCGCCCGGGGGCATGCCGCCCATCATCGGGCCGGCTTGGCTGACTTGCGGTCCTCCCGGCGCAGACACACCAGGATGCATTTGCTGTACCATTCCAGCGCCAGGGTGTCCATTTGGATGTTGCGCGGCCATTGGGTGCCCGGGGGGAAACCCATGTTGCGGCATGCCTTGGTGGGCAGGAAACGGCTGCGTCATCATCATTGCTGAGCGACGAAGTCACCACAAATGGGGGACTTCAAACTGATCGCTCGCGATGGTGAAAATGTGGGCGAAACGTGGTGTGGAGCGCGACTGGAGTGGGAAGACAACAGGCCGCTTTTAGCGTTCGGGGATGGGCCAAGACGTAGCGAGCGACTTAGACCAGTATTCAGCAGACGCGAGGTGCTGAAGTATCGATCGGGGGCCTCTTGGCCAAGTCACTCACCCGCGCAATGAATCTTTTTCCTTCTGAGAAGAATGTGTGGTCAGTGGGGAGTGATAAGACAAGATGTCGGGGATGAAGGTTAAAAGTGACGGGGCTAGGGGAGAGAGGCGTGGAGGGGCTGGGCTCTCCAACCAGTCAGGAGATCTTAAAGAGGCACAACTCACAAGTAGTTTTTCCTAAATGATCTGAATATTAGGGGGCTAAGGGTATTGCGAGCACCCAAGTCAGGAATTAAGGATGATCGCCCGGTGGGAGAGAGAGAACTGGGGACGGAGGATCCGGGTCCGTAGGGTGGAGGATCTAACCGAGACGACAACGCGATTAATCCAAAGAGAAACAGGGATAGAGGGGGAAAAAAACACTACAATGAAGTCGGGAGATTGTATAGATCTTAAAGTATAAGCTCCATCTTTCAATATTATTTTTGCCCTTTTTGAGGCTTTTTCCCCTTCTCTCTCTCGTCTCTCCTTTGAGTCCAATCACACACTATCCCTAATTGGGAAGTCACGTGGAAGTTTCGCGGCTTTTTCTTCACAACTTTTTTTTTTCTCTTTTCTTCTTCTTCATCTTCTTTGTCTTTCATTCTTCTTCATGGTAACTGTGAAAACTCTTAGGAGTCATTATCTCATTCTACCTACTGCAGATTGCCATCTTTGTGGCTTATAGTCACTGTGAATTACATTTGGCTTTGTGGTTCTATGTTCCTAGGGTTTCCAGAGCTCTCTTAATGTTGGTTGCACCTGGCTCCTGAGGATAGCATGACCCAATACCAATAGTACATGCACCTTACGATGCTTCAATTTCGCCACTAACATCATGGATCAGGTGCTAGCACCTTCTGCTTAACGTGAGTTTACATCCTTTCTTGATTTTCCTCCCCTGCATTTGCATTTTTTATCAGTTCAAGGATGACAAAACCCTTTACTTCTTTACCCTCCAAATCGACAATGCGGAGACAATACGGACCTTCCTTCCCGGTTGGTCTGCTACTTGCCAGTATATCTTGTCTGAGAACTCTTACATTGCAATGCATCTTGACTATGTTGTGTTTTTGAACAATTCACTAACATTGTTCTCAGTCTAGTTCCAAATACAAGCCGCGATGCATAAAAGGATATCGCTCGTTGTAATAGCGAATTGATCAAGTGACGAAAAATTTTCGGATGTAAACTCACAGACCTGTTCTGAATGCGCAAAACCGTGTAGAGATTTCCGTTGCCTTCCTTCTGATGATCAATTCGCTATTACAACTGTGTGTTGTCTGGATATATAGTTGTGGAATACTTGAATGGATTTTTTTTTTCATATCTATCTTCTGTAGTAGTTTTTAGTTCGTACCTTAGACATGCATCAGGGACCTTTACTAGTGCTATATATATACCATCTCAGTCATACAATCTAGTGAAGATGTCTTCTAAAGTTTGTAGTGGATATTAACCCAAGGAGAATACAAGTGAACATCTGACTCTGCACTCTTCAGTTAGTAGGTGGGCCTGTCTGTTAAAACCAACTTCAGTGAGATTATGTGGAGTACAGGTTGGGCCGGTCAGTAATTTGGGCGCAGAGTTGGAGCCATAAGCTTTTGTTTACTCCCTTTATCCTTTCAGCTTAATTAGGGAAGTACCCTCTAGGGGATATATGGGCCAACATGACTTCTAAGCACTAGCATACATCTAGGCGAAGGAATACGACGGTGCCAACATGCTGGTTTCTATAGCGGGATGTATATGCTCAGTGGGTGGAACAGGCTCGGGCCCATGCTTATGTTGTACTGACACACTCATCCTCATCCTCATCCTCATCCTCTGCCTCTGCCTCTGCCTCTGGGGCACCGAGCCTTTGTCTACGCGTTCAAGACATGGTGTTGGTAGAATGTGACGAGGTATATTGACCCTTCGAGCATATTGCACATCGATTTCGCCTTTGTATGGATTTGCGAACATATATAATATTGGGATATACTCAACTTAATCATCGACTAATCAAGGCTCATTCGGAGAGTGAACTAAAACTAAGATGCAGCGCTTCCTCGAACTCCTGTGACGTGTGCCACTGATTATCATATTGAACTACTCAAGTTCAATCCACATAATCTAGCTCTAGTTATTACCAGATAGATCAATTTGGGCACCGGCCTGAGCCTAGATGATCGCCAATGGAAGAGGGTGCGGTTAGTTTATGAAAAGCCTGCCCTGGATGGGAAGGAACTCGCTAGCCCTCGGGTCGCTTTCGAAAAAGTTCTTTCAGTCACTGGTCAAAAAAGCCCTAACTCTCTCGAATATCTCGTTTCTTAGAAACTCGGAATATCGAAATTGGATGGAACGATGTAACTATGACAACGTCTGGATTTTGCCCACACTTTGAAAGGCGTCAATTGATCTATACGCCGAAAAGCAAGATTGAGCATGTCTCGTAACCGTGGGAAGGTCTCTTTTCTTGTGCGCTGGAATGATATCATCCCGTTATATCAAGGTAGCATGATTGTCTTGCATGCCTTACTTAAATCATGCCCATGATTCTCAAACATGTACCTAGTAGCTAGATACTTGCCAATAGAAGAGAAAGCTATTCCAAATGAAGATAATCAACAATATTGCCACTCAATTGTTCATAGAGACTAATGTAATCTGCACTTATGTCTGCGAGATTCAGCTACGTGATTTATGGGCGGATGTGCAAAGATGCCATTGTTGTTTTCAGCCTCTGGTATGATATGAGTACTCAAGACATAGGTATGTACCCATAGTGGCAGTATGTTTAACATCCTCTTCCTAGCACAATCACAGTCGTTCTAGGAGATGCATTGTTGCTCCTAACGGGGGCACTTCAGATCTCCCCTGCACCAAGTCGTAACGCCCTCACAAGATCAATGGGACTATGGCCGTAAGGGATTGTTGTAATCCACTAGACTCTACGGAGTATGATAAGACAATCTTATATTTTTGGGAAGGGTAGGAGAGATAGCTTCAATCACCCTTGACGAAACACTTCGAATATAGGTACCTATTTTTAAGTTGATCTCCAACTCGAATAGGATTTTGGGCATGGAGGTAAATCTGTGACTTGTATGACTTGGTCATCTCATAGGCTAAAGCCTAAAGAGTAGATCCGGCATAATTCGAGGCTGAGTTAAATTGTTCATTTATAGCAAAGTGATAAACACCATATTGCATCACTGCATAAAGCCATATTAAAGTTGTCAAAATCATTTTGATCACTAGACGTTATGGTCAGGAAACCGAAGATTGACTAGAAGTACGTTTTTTATGGAAAGCCCATACATACCTTTTCCGTTTATCGTAGTGGAGACGAAGCGGAGACTAGGATCCTTCACTGAAGAATAGTGAATAAAGAGTAAACCGTTCGCCTGCAGAATGGAGCCATGGACATAAGATTTGAGAAGTTTGACCTCAAAGTACTTTTTGTATATAGTACACGTAGGAAAGGTACAAAAAGACCAGGAACCTCAGGTCCCGGCGGCGAATACTAACAAGAAAATCTAAAGTCACGTGACCGAAACAGTTCTCCTTCGAAGACCCGATAGGGACCCTGCGCCACGCGCGATTTGGTGCATATATCTACTACTCTCAGTGATATCACATAAAGCTCCGGTGACATTGTCTCGGATGTATTCATCAATGCAACAAGTTCGGCTGTCCGTTGTACGCCCTTGCCGATTTGTTGCTCGCCGCCGCTATTCCGCACCGCTGTCCGCGCGACGATTCCACTTGTCACGAAAATGGCTTGCATCTCCGTCCCAAGACCCCCACGATGCCGAGTCTACGGCGCCAAGCAATGTTGTGGAAGATCCGTCCCTCAAACCTGAGAATATCCACGACAATGGCATACCGCCGACATCTCCCTCCCCCGAGTCGGCCAAGTTGATCACCAAAACTTACGGATCTGCCGTACGCAGAGCAATGCGAAACCGCAAGTCTTCGCAACAAACTTCCTCATCAACGACAACCGTGCCCGCGTGGTTCTACGAGCACAACAAGGTGTCTCGCAGCTCCGAAGACCGCCCTACACAATCTCTACAACAGGTTCAGATAACCAAGTCACGGTCACAACATGAGCCGGATGAGGTAAAAACTGAGATTCAGGCCTCCGGGGGAGATTCCGACCCATCTGCATCCAGTGAACCACCGGCAGTACCAGAGAATCGGTATGCGGTGGCCGAGGAATCATGGGAAGAGCTGCGGGCCTCCGCCAAAGCAGGGTTGCGTTTACCAGCTGCGAAATATGCCAAAGAGCCTTCGGTAAGGAAGTCGCATCTAGTTCTGCACTACCCGGGTAGTGATGGCATACCATTCCTAGACGCGGTGGTGAAGAAGCTTGCCTACGAGTTGGGCACTGACCTGGTGACCCTTAATGCCCAGGACATTGCACAATTGTTTAGCGAGCAAGATCTTGCGGATGTCGGGGTAACTTCGCCCATTCGATCTCTCGGATATGATGTCTATAAGCAGTCCGTCACAACTTCATGGTCGGAACTTGAAGAGCCCGAAGATGACGGCGAGGATGACGTGACTGAAATTGCAGGTGGTCCCCGTGGTATGCGCGGCGATTTTAGCACGCCTCGGTTCATCACAATCGAGAGCAGCAAAGAGGCCGGTGATATCCCGCTTCCGAACTGGCTTGGGCTGAAAACTCTCCTGGGAGGTTCGATCAATGGCCAAACGGATCCGGATCCCGGGGCCGGGGCCTCTCGAAGTGGTCAGCGTGCCGAAACTCGGTGGATTCAACTAGTCAACGAGCTCCTCGGCGCCTCAAGTCAACCAGCTCTGCCAGTCCCCAATGAAACAACAGAAAATGTCAAAACGAAAGCCAGCAAGGCTTTGCCAACTCGGGACATCATTATGCATGTCCAGGACTACCGTGACATTCAAAACACTCGAGAGGGGTCTAAATTCATTACACTCCTGCACAAAGTAATCCAAGATCGGAGAGCGGCAGGGTCCAAGATTCTGTTGATTGGAACTACCTCGCAGGCAATCCACCACACGCCCTCACAAGATGGTGCTGGTCTACTGCAGAATGTTCTTGATGATCAGTTCTCGAAGACCTTGTTCATCACCCCTTCTATGAGCTCGAAAGACGCTGAAAAGGTCTTTGCAGAAGATCGAAAAAAGCGCACCATGGATATCAATATTCGGCACCTGCAGAGCATGCTTCGCTTCCGATTACATGAACAGGCTTTGCCTGTAAAAGATAACATCTTGACCAACCGCGCTTGGCTGCTGGAAGCTTCAACTATTAAAGAATCAGGAATTGAGGATCGTTACTGGTCCTACAACCAAGTGCATTGGATCTCTACCCTTGCACTTGGCTGCGCTGAAGCCAACGAGCCCCTCGGATTTGAGCACATCCGCCGGGGAATCGAGCTCATGGATAAAAGCGACCGAGTCACCAATGAATGGCTGAAAGAGAAGGCACCTAAGCAGAAAGATTCGGAAGCGGGACAGACCAGAGAGCAGCTGATCAGCTCTTTACGTAAAACGTGCAACACGCACGAGAAAAAGCTGCTTAACGGTGTAGTTGACGCAAAAAGCATCCGAACTACATTCAACGATGTGCATGTGCCTCCGGAAACCATCGACGCCCTGAAGACCTTGACCTCCCTCTCACTCATCCGGCCCGAGGCATTCACATATGGTGTCCTCGCCACCGACAAGATCCCCGGTCTTCTCTTATACGGACCTCCAGGAACCGGTAAGACGCTCCTCGCCAAAGCCGTAGCCCGCGAGAGCGGAGCAACCGTCCTCGAAGTCAGCGGGTCTGAAGTGTACGACATGTACGTCGGCGAGGGCGAGAAGAATGTGAAAGCGATTTTCACACTTGCCAAGAAGCTCAGTCCCTGCGTCGTCTTCATCGACGAAGCAGATGCCATCTTCTGCTCACGCACCGGAGCCAGTAGCCGTACCTCCCACCGCGAACTGATCAACCAGTTCCTGCGCGAGTGGGACGGCATGAACGACCTCTCGGCATTCATCATGGTCGCCACAAACCGACCCTTCGATCTAGACGACGCTGTCCTCCGCCGTCTTCCCCGCCGTCTACTAGTCGATCTACCAACCGAGACAGATCGCGAAGCAGTCTTGAAAATTCACCTGAAAGACGAACAGCTCGAGCCCTCCGTCGACCTTGCCGAACTCGCCCGACGCACGCCGTTGTATTCTGGTTCTGATCTGAAGAATCTGTCGGTGGCAGCTGCACTGGCTTGTGTTCGCGAGGAGAACGACGCAGCGGCCAGGCACACCGGTGACGAGCCGTATAGTTACCCGGAGCGCCGTATTCTGACTCGTGCGCATTTCGAACGCGGAATGGAAGAAATCAGTGCTTCGATCAGTGAGGATATGTCTTCGCTGGCGGCGATTCGGAAGTTCGACGAGCAGTATGGTGATCGGAAGGGTCGTCGCCAGAAGAGTCCTGGGTGGGGATTCATTCCTGGTGCTAGTGGTGATGCTTCGGCTGATTCGGCGCGTGTTCGGACATGATTTTGTTTTATTGGAGGTTTCTGGCCGGCTTGTATACTGGGTTATTTTACGTGGATTGGGGGAAATTGGGAGTTTCCCTGTGTACTTTAGCGATATGATAGACCTGTACCATTATGCAAATGTATATACTGCCACCTGTTTCTTGGGCAATAAAATTTTGCATTATTTCCTTTTTAGATACTTTGAATTGGGGATCGTAGTGTCCTTATGTTTTCTTCCGCATCTCTTTCCCTAAAATTGGTTTGTGGATGTTATTTCCCTAGGTGATTTTTTATACCTTTATCCAATCCAGAGTCAAGCATGGTGAGTGCCTACCTTTAGGTATAGGTACGTTAGAGGATTTCAGATCTAGCTTTGAGCTTGACCTCTCTATACTGGCTAGGTAGTACGCAACGAGCTATGTCTACCTACTCGTGGATTTCTAGTATCTCAACATTTTTGAGTGGTTATTATATAAGTCTCGTTTGGGACAAGTCATTTGAAATATACCCAACCTTGCTAGTTGGAGTTTGCCTAGTGAAGCAATGGTGACAGAGCCGCAGACAGAGCACATTCACCGGCTTTCTACTTGTACATGACAAAGGATTCCTTCTTCCTTTATTCCTTTAAGATAAAATATATCAGAGGCAGCATGTAAAGAAACAGATGGAATTCTTGTAGGATTAGGGATATAATGCGAAAAAAGTAGGTAATTGCTCCTTCTTCTCCCCACTTCTCCCCACAGTGGAGTATTCATTCTACTCGGTCTATCTATTAGAACCGCATAAATTTTCTGTTGCAGGGTACTAGTTGCCAATATGTCGGTAAGTAGTTCCGCTACAAGCAGCGAATATATGTACTAACGACTAAAGCCTTGCTTCCCGCAGAACCAATCAGGGTATTTCTACAGCTCCGAGAAAGCATTTATGGAGAACATTTCAACTAACCGATGTGTATAAGTATACTTATTGCAGACGAATGCATATCAGCATTCAACCAGCTCCGATCAGGCTTAGAAGCTACCAGACCGAAGTTCATCATCTGCAAGATCTCCGACGACCACAAGAGCATTGTAGTCGAGGAAACATCCACATCGAAAGATTGGGACGTCTTTCGCCTGAACCTATGTGCTGCAAAAGACAAAGATGGGAACCCGGACCCACGGTATGCCATCTACGACATGGAGTATGAGTTTGGGACCGAAGGGAAGCAGTAAGACATTAGTCCAGTGACTCAATGAGTCCAGTGGAATATGTTGTTTTTTGGCTAATTCTAGTCCGTGGCTGTGCAGGACCAAGACCATTTTCGTCGAATGGCTTCCTTGCTGCGCGCCTCTCAAGGTAATTTGGCCTTCAACTCGCATGTCTATTAGCGTGGCTATAAAGAAAGTACTGACTGGATTGCAGATGTGTCTGCTCTATCTTAGTAATAGGCAGCAATTGACAAGAGCTTTCGATCTCAATGTCTCACTGGATGCAGACTGTATGGCGGACCTCGAATGGGCGGTTGTCGTGAAGGAGCTCAGTGGGGAGCTGGGTCTGGGGAAATGATCGGCACTGCAAAAGTACCACACATTAAGAGGGATTGTTGCTTGAGGCTGAAGTAAGAAATTGGGAATAACAGGCGAGGAATTGAATACGAAATGTTCATTTTGAACTGGTCTTGGTATGCTATTGCAAGGGCAAATTTGAAATTGAATGATGCCATATTTGGACCTTCATCTTAACCAGATTCTAAGTTGGTATAGCGCGAGCTATTGGCAAGGATTGATAGCACCACTTGGCGTTGCGCCACTCCATAAGTTGGGCTGAATGGAGGTTCTTTCTTTTTTCGATTGCCTTCAATCACTTTGTGCTGCCTATTGTAAGGTTATAAGATCAGAGTTTAGAGCAAGCAAGAAGTATCTTGGCAATGTCAAGGTTCAAGGGAATAGATAGAGGAATGACGAAATGTGTGTAGAAATGAAAAACGATGAAATCAAGGAGAATTGAGGCTATCTCCGCATTCGGGGCACGTGCCATATGACATGAGTCTGATCATTCCGCCACCTGACTTTGCAAAAGTCCAAGGTTGCTTCTTTGCTTCACTCTTTTTTGCATTTCCTAATTTTGCGTCATCTGCTAGCTGAGAATAGGATTGTATGGGTAAAAAAAAACCTTCGGGCCAAAAAAAACCTTGCTCTAAAGCTCCCCCCACTTTCTCGCCCGAGCAACACCCCCACATCCAGCATCCAGAGATCGCAAAAAATGATGGCCACCGGGTCTCGGGATGCCTCAGTTCGTGAGGCCAAAGTCTTCGTCAAGGAAGTTGTACGCAATGACTGGGATTTTGACGCCGGCGTTCCCTCCGCGTCCTCCGCCGACGGTATGCTTTGCAACAACCGCGAAGTGTGCGAATGGCGAGTCCGAGAATTCGACACGCCAACCTCGGAACTCGAGCCCCAGAGCTCAGATAGCGAGCAGGAATATGATCCGTCAGCTGTGCTGAAACTCGCCCCCGGGGATGCGGGCATCGAGCGGCGTCGCAAACGCCGTCGACAAATGGATGACGAAATGGCATGGAACGAAGGACTACGCGTATGGATGGCCAGGCGCGATGCGTGGTGTGGTGCGAAGACTCGGCGGCAGATTCGGGCCGAGGAGCGAAAGCGTGCGTTGGTTGCTGCACAGGCGAATACAACAGATCAGTCCGATGGCGTGGAGCTGGGAGAAAATGACACGACTTCGTCTGGTTCGTCCCAATCTGCGATGCCGGCTGCTAGGGGCAGTGGGGGTATTGGAGCTTCTGACCTGGCTGTCCGGACGGAGACCTCACTTTCTATCGCGGATCGGGAGAAAAGCGCGGAGCTCCAGAATCGAGTGGATATGACCTCAGGACAGCAAGACGACCAGGAGGAAGGGTTGTCTACCGCACCAGACGAGGGAGCTAAACGGAAGGCCTCGTCAGAGACCAACATCACAGAGCCGGATCAAAAAGTTGCCGCAAATGTGCCTGTTCAGCTTACATCCTTCCCGGCTGTGGAGGATCAGACAGAAGGGGAGAAGGTGGAAGAAGAGCTTGATGAACCACTTTGTCCCGTTGCCCCGCCTTTCATTTCAGATGACAACCCAGTTCGCGCAACCATCAGTCCCGCAATCTACCCTTCAATTTACACTAAGGTTGTCGTGCAAGGCATGACCCCAACTGTCCCCGTCAACCTCGCCCATTTGACCAAAGCCATGGTTCAAGGCTGGAAAGCAGACGGGCAGTGGCCGCCAAAGCCAGCTGTGACATCGATTGTTCTCGCTGATGATGCCTCTGTGCCCAAGAAAAGCACAGATCGCTCTGCCGAGGAGGCCCCACAGGGCAGGAGGAAGAACAGCATTACGAATGCTGTGAAGAAAGTCCTCCATTTTGGATCTCATCCTTTCCATCGCCGCGGCAGCCAAGATACCGGGAACGGAGCCGGGGGCCCGACGGCTTAGGTGGATCCTGCTATCTCTTATCTGTCAATTATAAGTAATTGCATAGCCATCAACACTCCTGCAGGCCGAGGAAATGACTTCAACTGGCCGGGTTGCTCTGGCTTCATCGGGCGTCTACTTTGGGGGTTCTATTTATGTTTTCTTGCCTGTTCATAATCTGAGCATGCTGGTGTTTGATTTACTTTCTAGCTCTGCGCAATGAAGAAATGCTATATGATGTGTAATTTGGTTCATTCTTATACAGTAAGAAAGCTCTGTTGGCTTCGTTGGTAGCCTTTTACATTTAGGTGATTCCCGAAATCTCTCTCCTAAGAGCTTATCATAAACAGTCAAGTGCTAGTGTCTTTCCTTTTTGGGTCATTTTCTCGAGACCGACAATATTATAGCTTGGTTCAACCCTTTTTGAACGACCAATTGTATGTTTAGCCTGACTACTTACTGCAGATTTTGGAGAGAGAACAGGTATATTTCAACCTCTTGCATACGGAGCCGTCTACCAATGAGAAGGTGTATGCATACGCGTACGCGCCTAAACCAATCAAAACAACACGCGAACAAAGAATTCCCCCCAAATTTAACCCTCAAAAACCGATGAATTCGGGCCTGGCCACGCATTGTAAGTGCTGGGTGTGGGTTCGCCGCTATGCTGGCTTATTTCCCCCATTTTCCAGCCACTCTGTTACGGGTCAAAATAGCTCCCACAAAAGCCCCATAGACTGGCCTTTTTTAACCTCGGAACTAACCAAGCTGATAGATGTATGGCTTGGAATTCCATGTTTTTGACACAGAGGCCTTCACGGACCAACTTCAATTCCTTGGGGCAGTCTACCCTCACTTGAGAGCCGCCAAGCCTCCTCTATCAGAGCAGAGTGATCATTCTGAGATCTTCTTTTAATCCAAGCCAAATGTCATCGTCGACTATCTTCTATCTACTTTGAGTTTGTGAATAGCGACAGTGCCCTCGTGGCAGCCGTGCGTCTACTGCCATTCGTCGTCATCGCCGTCAAGCTTGTCTCCGGGTCTGGCTATACAGTTTCTACCTTGATGAGCAAGCCTGAAGACACAGACACTGGGCTGAAGATGCAGAATTTTGCCCAAATTGGTGGCTAAACCATCGCACTTACTGTTGCAGGACAGATCTACCGATTGCAGGTCATTGAAAATCTGCATTCTACTCTTGCTGGTCACGGATACTTAGAAATTTGGAGCGCGGTTGCCGGTATGCAGAGTACATTGTTTGAGGAGCTTGAGGGTACTCGTCCTATAATCTTATGATCTTCTCATCAATTGCGCTGAACAAGATGATATAGCCAAGCCCCAGAGCTACTGCTAATACAGAGCTGTTGCAAGCTCCTGTCTCTGTCTAGGACCCCCATGCAACCCCAGCTTCCTTTGAAAGTTTGAACGGATTAAATGACCATCCTCACTTTCAGTTTATCGCCCTGTACAATTTCTTCCTCCTTCGAAAGAAACTCTTCCATATCCCAAGTCGAAGATATATACCGTCCCGCCAACCACTCCCGCCTCCGTTCCGTCAGGAAAACAAGTGTATCCGCACTAAGTCTCGGCGTCTCCGTCAACACAACATGCCTCTCTACAGGCAACTTCTTGCCCATATCAGTCAGCACACCACCGGGATGCACAGCAAAAGTCAGAATACCATCGGGGCCATGATCAACATGCAGGAACTCAGTCCATCGCTGGAGCGCAAGCTTGCTAGTCTGATACGCCGAGCCGCCGGGAGCAATAAGATGCGCCGCAATGCTACTCAGATTGACAATGATCTTCTCCCCTCCCTTAGTCAACATCTGCGGTAGAAACGCCCGTGTGACGAGATATGGTCCCCGGACATTCACATTCCAGGTCCACCACCACTCTTCCGGGTCGCTCTCGGCGATCTTAGCTCGCTTCTCTAGGTATCCGGCATTATTGATCAGAATGTCGAGACGAGGGAATGCTTCGTTGACTGTTGCAGCGGCGGCTGCGACGGATTTCTCTTCCGTCACGTCTAAGGACACGACTACGATCTGGGGCACTGGCTTCCCAGCTGCGGAGGCTGCCTCGCTGAGGGATGCTTCGAGTCCGGCCAGATTGGTTCTTGCTCCGACGGCAATGCCGGCACATCCTGCCCGGCTGTAGGATAGTGCTGTTTCTCGGCCGATGCCTTTCGATCCGCCCGTGATGAATATATACTTGGACGAGAGGTCTCGCTTAGTAGGGTCAATCGCGGGGTAGGTGTCATGATGAGAACGGGATATGAAATTGGCTCCTATAGTGTAGCGGGGCTTATTTTAGTCTCTGGTCTGTTATTAGAAGAGGGATTGGGAGGAAGTGCTGGTGGATATACCTGTGTGGTCTGCTTCAGCCATGATTGCTAGTCTCTTCCGAAAAAAACAATGAACGTGCGGGGAGATTGTGGCTCTTCTCTCGAGATATGAGGAGAATATTTTAACAATCTGGATTTCGTCATTATAAAAACTATCACGATCATTCAGTCCTCAATAGTTTTGGAGTCGTGGTGGGGCCCGGGGTTATCGTGGTTCGGAGCTGTTGCAGACGGAGTTCGAACGTCCTCACTTATTATAAAACCCTTACAACATATATCATCAGCGATACGTGCTGATCAAAGAGATCTATATATTATATATTATATGGGATTTAAGTACAGAAACCCAGAAACTGCCTTGGTAAAAATCAGGAAATCGGGAAGAGTCGTGCTAAAATGTAGGGTACTTTGCAGGCGAAATATCGGCCGCTTATGGCGTGACGACTAATAAGCCAGGTATGCAGTATAATGGTTTCGCAAGGAAGGTCAGGACCAGGTCGGGTCTAAATCTTCTGTATTCCCTAAATGTGCTGGATTCTATTCGAACGAAACAAAATATCATGATACATTCTCATCTTCAGCTAAGTTGGAGGGAATCTTGACCAAGCTCAGGCCTTTTGAAAGGCGCCCCATCATGTTAATCCATGATAGGTCAGGCCAATTACGCACTCTTTCTTCCAGTATCTCATCTATTTCTGTATTTCATTCTCCAGGTTCTTCGCCTTGGGATTCTGACCAAATGACCTGCAGATGCACTGCACCGAGAATCTTATGGAGGTGTGGCTTCCGAGTAGTCTCGTAGAGACGAAATACTTTAGCGAGCTGTTTGATCATTGGATTCCCCGATTTTGCCGCAGTCGTAGGCCGGACGTGATTAAGGGAGAAACAATACATATGCCTCATCAATCACTAGTGATCCTCCGGCGGAAAAGATACCCCCATGTGTGTGGGCAGCATCCCCGGCCAGGGTCATACCCCGAGAAAAGGGCTGGATTCCGAACAGGGATGTGTTTAGCTATCCGTGGGATGATTCCCATCTCAAGTCGGTATGGACTGGATAACTCGATTCCCCGCGTATTGAGGAGTTGGAGAATGAAGCATTTTCGCTCCGACGGGCTTCACCTGGGAACGGGATTGTGGATAGTGATTCCAAAGTAATAAATAGTCTCCAGAACCTTAAGCATCGGCGTCTCTTCAGGAATTTTTATTTAGAAGTTGATAATAAGGCCCTAGTAACTATTTAATCTGGCTGATGCCAAAGCTATGAAAACGATCAACACCGACATATAGTAACTTGAAATCATGACACTGAGACCTATCTATGGCCTCTATTTATATGGATACACAATAAATAGTGGTCACGGCCTTCGTCTATCCTCTTTATGCCAATTACCCGCATACTAAAATATACTGGCTCATAAGATCGATGTCGCGTTACCAATCATAGCCTTAGAAAAGTAGATTCCAACCGTTACTACCTAAGATGCGTCTAATGTCGCTCTGTAAAATAAAAAGCAACATATAAAACGATTACTGCCAATAAAAACGATAAGAAATTGAAAATCGTGGAGGAGTATGGTAGTGGAATAGCTATACCGATAATGCTCGAGTAGTTGAAGAAACTGGGAACGCAACTATATTTCCGTCTTGCTCTTTGCTGTTGATTGTCATTGACTTGATACCTTTTGTAAATTATCAATCAAGTCATTATTGGTTGCCAGGGACGAATTGAAAAGAATAATGTGTCTTACAAGATCGACCAAGCAACCTTGGGCTGTGCTTCTACACATGTAGCCTGTAGCCCTACATAAATGAATATAGAGACTCTAGAAACTCCGACAAGATAGGTGTTTATAAGGGCAATTAAAACATTAGTCAGATATTTTCAACTATGACGAATCTTTAATTTCTCTCTCTTTCTCTACCCCTCATCCTTTTCCCCTCCACTGCGATCTCGTCCGTGGCCGATTCGTCCTCGCCACAACTTTCTCACATTCATAGCGGATCAATATTTTTCGGCCCTTCTTTTGCTCTCTCATATACCAGATTCGTCAGTCAGATATTTCCATATGTCTACTTCGCTTGCACAGGATGACCTCAAAATCAGATCCACTCTGCCTTACTGGAACTCTTCCCTGCCTGTGGCAAGCAGGGTAGATGATCTCCTTGGCCGTATGACTCTAGAAGAGAAAGCAGGCATGATGTTTCATACTATTCTTGCAATGAGCCCAGGTGGAGCACTTGCGACAGATGTTCCCGAGCTGAACCACGACAACGCCAAAACCTTGATTCATGACAAGGCGATGAACCATTTCAACCTGCTAGGGAGCATTAAAGATGCGCGTATAGTGTCTCAATGGCATAACGAAATCCAAACCTTGGCTCGGGAGACACGTCTTGGTATACCGATCACCCTTAGCAGCGACCCACGAAATCATTTCACCAACAACATCGGAACCGGGTTCCAAGCCGGAAAGTTCTCGCAGTGGCCGGAAGCTTTGGGATTAGCAGCTCTGAGATCCTCCGCTCTAGTGAAACGATTTGCAGACATCATCCGTCGAGAGTATCTTGCAGTGGGGTTGCGACTTGCTCTTCATCCCCAGGTCGATCTAGCGACGGAACCACGATGGTCCCGCATCAGTGGGGGATTTGGCGAAGATGCAGAGCTTGCAAGCGAGCTACTCACAGCTTACATTCAAGGTCTGCAGGGTGACGGACCTATCGGTCCTTCGTCGGTATCGGCCATGACAAAACACTTCCCCGGTGGTGGTCCGCAACTAGATGGAGAAGATCCTCATTTTTCTTACGGTCGTGAACAGATATACCCTGGCAACAACTGGGAGTATCATCTCAAACCTTTCAGAGCTGCAATTAAAGCAGGGACCGCACAAATAATGCCATATTACGGCATGCCTATCGGTACGAGGTACGAGGAGGTTGGCTTTGCTTTCAATCGGCAAATCATCACCGACCTCCTAAGGAACGAGCTCGGTTTTACGGGTATTATTTGCACCGATTGGGGCCTCGTCACAGACGCAGTCATCAGAGGTCAAAACATGCCCGCTCGTGCCTGGGGCGTAGAACACCTTACCGAGCTTGAGAGAGTACAACGTTTGATTGAAGCCGGCTGTGACCAACTGGGCGGCGAGTCTCGCCCAGAGCTGGTCGTGGAACTGGTCCGGGATGGCATTATTCCCGAATCTCGAATCGATGTGTCGGTTCGCCGTCTCCTGACCGATAAATTCCTCCACGGGCTATTCGAGAACCCCTTCGTGGATGTTGCGGCCGCATCTACTATTGTGGGGTGTGCAGAGTTCTACAATGCCGGCCAGGACGCACAGCGCCGGTCTTTTACGCTGCTGAAAAACACGAACGACCTACTCCCACTGACGTCGGGCCTGAAACGGAAAGTTTACATCGAAGGAATTTCACCAGATCTTGTTCAGGCCCGAGGATTGACTGTTGTGGAAGAGTTGAACGAGGCTGATTTTGCCCTTCTGCGCCTTAGAGCACCTGCTAAGCCACGTCCCGGGGGATTCGAGGCGCTTTTCCGTTCTGGATCTATCGAGTTCGATGATGAAGACAAGGCGCGGCACTCTAACATCTTCCAAAGCGTTCCTCTCACGATTGTTGACATTTACCTTGATCGTCCGGCAGCAATACCTGAAATTTCCGACGCGGCCAACGCGCTGTTGGTCAACTACGGCGCCAGTGATGAAGCACTCTTGGATGTGGTTTTTGGCGTTGCCCAACCTGAAGGAAAACTCCCTTTCGATTTGCCCTCGTCTGAGGAAGCTGTGCGGTCTTCTCGCTCTGATATGCCCTTCGATACAAAAAGCCCAATCTTCCGTTTTGGAGATGGACTACAATACAGACCTCGCTCTGCCAACGACTCGACCGTTGTATCACTGGCAGAGGAAGAATCCCTATAGTGAGATGTGCGTAGAATTGAACACGACTATATATAGAAATATAATTTTGGAATGCTCTATGGACATCATCAAAGCTTAAATTGTTTGCTCTCCCAGGATCCATCGCTCTATTTCTAACCTCCTCCAACATTCCTCGCCGCCAGTTGCAAGTGCATAGTCTGCTAAAAGGGGTTCTATTTAAATGAATATAGCCACAAAATAGTATGGATAAATCAAGTATACAAAGATGCGGAAGGAGTGAGACCATCTCGTCGTCTCTCGGGCGAAGTTCATCATCAGTAGGATCATGATCTGTGAGAAAGAAGAACTAGGGTATTTGTGATGCCTCTAATTCAGTAACTGCATACTATGGAAGTTGCCAGGATAGATAGAATTGCTTACTGCATTGGGACTTTTTGGTAGAAGAAGAATAACCATGGAAACTGTTAGTAGCGTACTCTATCTGCTTACCCAAAAGAGGTTGAGGTATAAAAGGTCGAAACCCGAAAAAATATATAAAAATATAAAAATACAAGTGATAGAGCCCGCAGAAACCCCTCGTGATAGAGATGTCTAAATGCCCTATTAGCGAAGATAGAGTACAGACACGGAGATCGAATGAGACATTGGACCTTGAGAATAACACATTCTCTAATAATACACAGTGGACATATCAAAAGCAGTTTAGCCTATATACCCATTCTCAAAAACAATCACCAAGGCATCCACAATATCAGATGTCACTAGCGACTCCCCCAGTGATCGTCCCAACATAAACATTGAAGTTATAATGAACACAGTTATCCTTAACAGCCAACCTTCCCTGACCACTCAGAATTGTCTGTCCATCCCGAGTCACTTTGAAAGACTGGGCACCAACCCCCATAGTCACATTCGATGTAACAATTCCCGCCGGAACATCAATGCTAACCGGCGCATTATTTCCACTCTGCACAGTCAAGGTAGCCGGTCTCGTTAACATAGTCGCAACAAAAATACTATCACTGAGCATGCTAGCACCCATTGGTGCTGAGAGGGTATCACCCGTGCACACGATGCCCTTGGGCGTAGGTCGGTACCAGTACACGACTTCGTCTGCTTCCACAGTAGGGGCTTTTGCCCCGGATTTATAAGCTGCGATATAGGGCTTAAATAGATTGCGCCAGGCATCATGCGGCATGTCAGCTGCCCACTGGGAAGAACCGTCGTCGCTGTGATGAGCGGAGTACGGGCCGATATAGTGGGATTCGCCGTAGTCTATATATAACTGCAGTTAGCAGAGAGATTTCTGGACAATTTCCCCGGAAAATAAGGTCAATGTACCATTCCATGAGATTATCTCAATCAGGTCCGGCTGAAGGGAAAGCATTTGTTCCCAACGTAGTGTTGGCAGATTCTCGCAGACGAAAACCCAGTTCTTGGTGTTGAAGTGGGTTGAGAACCAAGGGGAAACGGCTATCATAGAGTTAGTATACTATTCACTCAGAGACCAAAAGCTGGATTGAAGGGTTCCTAACGGGCCATGTATGTTTTCCCTGCAAGGAAATGCACAAATCTATCATCCCAGATGGTAGTCATTGGTCCTGGGATGATACTATTGCCCCCATCGGTAGGCCAAGCCAACCACGAGAACGCACCATCAGCACTCTTAGCAGGGCCGGTAGTAGCCTCGGCGGGATCTTGGAGATTCGGCAATGCGTAAATAGCATGCGGCGTCCCCTGCTTCACTGCGTCCCAATTGAAACTGTCTCCGACAAATGTACTTACTACCGCACCTCCCTTGTATTGCATCTGCGCGGGGTGGCCTGCATACTGTTTCATGTACTCTGTGATCTTCACAGTGTCCCCATTGGTCCAATAGGCAAAGTCAAAGGAGATGAATACTTTGAAATTGACTTGCTGGGCTGCTTCGTAGGCTAGGGCTAGTTGGGTTGGTGTGTAGCTGTCTATGCTTGCGCAGTTTAGTGCGAATGCGTCGATGCCGATGGATTGGGCTGTGGTCATGTCTTCTTTCCAGTCTGATAGTTGATAGTCTTTTACTATACCGACCTAGATGTATTGGATCTATGTCAATGATAAGGGTGGAAAGTATCCAGGTGCTAGTATGCTGACCATGAAGTGAGCGAAGACATATTTATCTTGTAGTTGACTAGACAACTCTGGATCAGGAGTTGGGGCAGCTAGGCCTGGGAGGATATGTGCCATTATGGCCACAGCACTCAAGAGAGATTTCCAAATCATGATCGCTAAGTTTGCCAAGTTGATCTCTTCATGATGGGAATTTCCGAGATCCCTTAAAAGATTATATAGTTTCCCGTCAAGTATGTTCTACAATATCATACTTCCTAAAAGACACCAAACCCTAAACAAATAAAGCGAGACATGTGAAATACCAATATACACCTTGGCTAATAACTTCAACGGCGAGTATAAAACTTGTTTCCTTCCCGCATAATATTGTAACACCCGACATTCCATCACACATCCACGTGAGATTATGTGGTATTCGCGGATTTTCCGTGTGATTCCACTTTTTGTGTTTACTTTTTGTCTCCGCAGCATATGGCATCGCCGGACTACCCAGTGCCCGTCTATCACGCTCCAGAAGAGGATTCAATGGGGGTTTGAAATGCTACAGTCGTGCTGAGTATTACAGGCACTATTCTCAAATCGGGCTTTGTATGCCAGCTGATCGAAGAAAATGAAAGTACTAGGCATATAAAAATGCTGGGTACCACTCGAATCATGGATTAGCACCAATATCGTGGTCTCTAAGTACTTCCGACGGATGACGGGACCCCCTTACCCTTACTTAATTGAGGCTTTTGCTTGTGGCCCATTCGCATGACTGAATTTTGAAGTGGCGAAATAAACCATCACGGGGAAAACTGACTTGTGCCAAGTCCGATTTAACTCGTAATATTATCGATCCTGACAAACGCGCCTCGTCATTATGCTTCATCACCATGGTACGGTAGCATTTCGGCTCATTGGCGCTAGATTCTCCAATTTCAAGAGACTAAATTCCATATAGCTTTTGACAGAGAGAGGGGCGTAACGAACATGGTTAAGTTGGCTTTAAAAGGTGGTAAAGGTTATGAACAAGGATGGCGTAAGATCCCCTGAAACTATGGAGTCAGAGAAGATAATATATATGACAACTTAGATCTGAGACACGGGTATGCCAGAGGGTTCTAGATCACATTCAACGAAGATTCATCATCGGAGATTGAATTCCACGGAGATTGCATTCCATGGTGACCTGCATATCCAGGCTAAGTCAGGGTATGCAGCCCTAATTGATTTTGGGTAGCCCTTGCATAATACATGACTCAGCTGTCCTTCACAACATGCTTATGCTGCATGTTACTGGTCGTTATTATATTCACTAAAGAAACCCATATGGATAGAGGAAGGCGTACAGGTACATTGGAACTCGATGACTATAGCCTCCATTATAACAACAACATTGTCAATATGACACAAGATAACACTGTTGATTCTTTCTAATATTCGTGGCACGTTAAACTTCCCCCCCCCAAGAACGCCGTGTATATAAAAACCGAAAAGAACAACTACAGGTCAAGATAGTAACTCCAGAGACTTTACACGATCAACAAATCCCTTCGCTGCATCCTCAAAGGCCTTCCGCGCTTCACTCTGATTAGCCACGAGAACAGCAATCGCAGGCTCGACTTGGACCTGCTGTGACTCATGACCGGGACGAGTAAAGTAGTACTTATCCTGATGATAAGACCATTTTCTGAGATAGATCTGGAGGTCACTTGAAGCGAGCTTATTAGCCGTGCTGAAGAGTTCCGTTTTCCTGCTATCGGAGGGCGATGGCATCGCAGGGAATGTGACATGGGCACTGCTCGAGGACAAGTCTGCGTCTGGATCTGTGCTTTGTAGACATGTGCTCACGGCTTGGGTGAAATCGCGGATCCACTCGACATGCGTGAAAATACCCTCCCCTGCGCCCGTGGTTCGATCGATGTAATCCACCACGGGCAGGGCCGACGAGATCATGTCTAAGAAGGCGGCAAGCATGAGTAACGTTGGAGCACTTTGCAAACGATGGCGACGGAGGGCGACCGCACCCAGTGCTTGGCAGGAGGCTCGGCATGTAACATCGATAATATCGACGACAGAAGACACACAGGCTGCATCCAGAGTGTCTATGTTACACAGTAGGTTTTTGAATTCTAGCGTGATGGTCTGGATGATGGGACGGCTGAGAATCCAGGCGGCCTGGTTGGGAAGCGTCGCTTCGAGATACGCTGGAAACACGCATTGCAAAAGGACAGCGCGGAGAGTGGGTTTGCCATTGTCCCCAGCTTCGTAGGTATTCTTCATTGATGTGTGCAACTGGTCAACCAGGTAGCTCTGTTGTCTGTCGATGGCGGCGCGCTCGGAAATGCTCTGGACGAACCCAGTTAAGGTCTGGATCTCTTTGCTGGAAGATAATTTTGACTCGTAGCGTTTGAGCTTCGCAACAATGTAGCGAGGGTCGGTAGACGGCAAAGGGAACGAAGCAGGGTCCGTGAAGAAGGGGTCGATGGGTTTGATGTCACTCGTATGTTGCTGAAGAAAGCCGATGACGCGTTGCACGAACTCGACGTATTCTCCCTGAGCAGCCTGCGCTGTTCCATTGCCTAGCTCTTGGTAGTTGTCTTTCATGGAGGTCATCACCCGCTGAAGCATCTCGGAGTACTCTTGTTTTGCCACCAAGAAGTTCCGATTACCAGAGAGTTCCATGCCCTGGAGCTGCTCACGCATATTAGACGATAGGCTCGAGAGGAGAGATAGTCGCCGAGAGCCAATTTCCTCCAATGAGATTGTATACCGACCAATCGTCTTATCCTTGTAGAACGGAAGATTAGCAAGCAAGGGGTCTGTGGGACTTCCGTTCAAAAGCGCCTCCGTGAGACGATGTTGAAACTTCAACATCGAGGAGCGCTCGACCAGCGATGACATCCACATACTCATAACTTGGATTCGGCAATCAGAAACAATCTGCGCGTCCTTTTCGATGCATGCGGCAAGGAACAGCGGTGCAAACTTTCTGGTCTGAACTGTCTGTCGAAGCCGTGTCCAGGAATCATCGCCGAACTCACTCAGATAATTGTCCCAATTTCGGAGGCCATGGCGAATGAGAACTTGGGCGATTGATGTCCAGCATTCTACCACATTGAGAAGAATCGCATCCTCTGGACAGTAGTCCTCGCCAAAGCAGTTCGAAACGAGACGAGAGACAATCGGATGGAACACCTTCTCTACATGTTCGATACCTTCGCTAGGAGAACTTTGCCGGTCCCATACAGCCTGAATAGCATCCCAGTCACCAAACTCCTGGCTGTCCTCATCAGTATTCACTGCCGCAGGAAAATCCGATGTAGATGTAGCTGAAATGTCTTTCTGGGTGTACGCGACCAGGACCTGCAGTGCCTCAGACACAACGACATTAACGCGCGGGAGCTTGGGATTGAAGAGTGTAAGGATAGACTCAAAAGGAGTTCTCAAAACAAGCCTATGTGCGTGGTCCAGTTTCGGAGCTAGCTGGACGGCAATCCGCAGCCCACTAAGCGCATTGTTCAACAAGGTCTCAATCTGCCGCTGGTTCTGGGAGATTGTGCGTTCAACAAGCTGTTGAGAAACCCGGTTGTCACCTGTGTTTTGAGCCTCGATCTCTTTGCGGGCATATGAATGCTGTTGCTGCAGCTCCGTAACGAAATAGCCATACCAGTCCCCAAATGGATCGAGCCCTGAAATCTCTTCATCCGTAGAAAGCTTGAATCGAACAAGCCTTGACCATGATCGCAAATTAATGCTGCACGCTTCACGATGCGAAGTGGCAGGATGGACCAGGTTGCGTATCGTCTCCAGCCGAGGACGACACCCATTGGGAACAGCCCAGTACAGGGTGCTAAGAAGATCGTGGTGATTTCTTAGTGCATTGAGGTCCTCATGCTGCAAGGGCTGCTCTTTCGGATACACACGCCCATGGTTTGGTAAAAGACGCCAGGCAAAGTTTCGAATCTTTTTCTTGTCATACCTCTTCGCCAAGAAGCGGAGACCACTTGCTACGATCTTGAGGAATGTGTGGAAACACGGTTCCCCCACTCGGGCATCCAGGGAAGGATTACTATCAAGTTCGTCGAGAAATGAAGGTGAGCCACGAGCCTCCTCGAGTTTCAAGTTGTGGAGGGCATTCTTGGCGAAGAAATCGAATAGCGTGTCTAGGATGGGCTTACATTCTCTCCACCCCCAATAATTGATAAGCCGATGACATCTGAGGAACAAGGTTCGACAGTAGCTGTTGTATGAGATGGGGTGTGCCTTAGAGTTGGATTCGAAATGGTCCAGAGCTGGGGCGAGAAGCCGTTTGGCTAATTTCCAGTTGTCATTGGCAGCCGTCAACTGATAACCAGGGCGCGCAATCCCAAGTAGATCTATTTCGTTGAGGGGCAAGACTGTGAATATCCCACGCCATCCAGCCTCCAGGTTGCCCACGTCCCTTTCGTCGCGGATAAGTCCATTGTTGAAAGCCTCGAGCTGAAGATCTTCCAAACAGCCCTTGTAGCTGTCTGAGCTGCGTAGAAGATGTTTGGTGACGACGTAAGCCTCCGCCGATGGATACTCATCACGAATTCCCGACTCGCGGCGTTCAGACTCGTTGTTTTCCTTGAACAATGTTTTAAGCTCAGAAGAACCGACTTTGGACGTGATCAAGCCTGCAACGTCTTGAGCAGATATTTTGACAAGATCCAAAGCTTCAGTCGCAAGGGCAGGGCTGACGAGCCGATGAGAAGCAACTTGATAGATCTGGTTCGAGAAAACCATGTTGAAGCAAGCAATCTTGATGAGCCCGCTCTTGTTGTATTCATCGCTAGTCAGAAAGGCAGCCAACGGGTCTCTCACCTGGGAGACCAGTCCCATGGCTCTAGTGACAAACCCCGTACGGTCAACAGGGTCGATGAAAACCAGATTTCCCGTGATGTATTTGATCAATAACCTGTATAACCTCAATGCCACCCCTAGAGCAGCTGTAATCCCCGTCTCTGGGGAGGTAACAGCACTTCGCTCAACATTATCAATTATCACATCAAAAACCTGCCCCATCTCCGATGATACTGCATCACTCCAACGACTCCACTGGAATGTCTCGTCGCTGAGCTCGATGGAGAATGAAGCGGCGTTGCCATCCAAGTCTCGCTCTGCGATTCGCAACGAACGAGCGAACTCTCCGCTTCCTATGAATGTACTCTCATGGAAGAATGTGTTATCACGTAGGGATGGTACCCCGAAATCGACCGGATAGAAGCGTTGCCAATTGAAAAGCCCGCCGACACTGAAAGACAAAGGATGTGCACGCCCGAACGTTACGGTTGGAGGTTCCGAGTCATCTGAGACTATGGTAGCAGGATCTGGATTCTGACGGAATTCGTCGGCATCGAGATTGATTCGGTGGGGAGGATGCTTCTTCAACCGCCGGCGAGATACAGAGACTTTAGGAGTTGGTATTTGAGTTCGTGCTTCAGCTGAGGCGGAGGCGGCGGCGGCGGCGGCAGCAGCAGCAGCGGCAACAGAAGCATTCATAGGCGAGGAATTGCCTCCAGTCCCCAATGATCCACTTTCGGAGACATATCGATCCAAGGTCAAGCTGGGCTTGTAAGGTTGAGATGTGCGCTGGTTTTTATAGTGCAGGTTAAGAATAGACAACGACTGCTTGAACATGGCTGGAACCACCTTTTGGCTTCTACCAGGGCCTGCCAAACTAGTTGCCGCAGGCCTAATAGTGTTCCTCTTCAAGGATGTTATGGCAATATTCCTAGGAACAACCCATGTGCGGCCGTGCTGCTCTGGCTTTTGACGGGACACAGCCACTGGAGTTTGGTTTGACGGGACTGATACTGCGTTAGGTTCAGGTAGCGCCTGTGCTTGTTGTGATTCCACTGTGTCCGTGTTCGAAACATCAGCGTCTGCCTCTACATCAAGGAATCGGTTCAATATCCGACCGCTTGTTGTATTCGACTCAGCTCTAGCACTGAGAATCGAAAGATTCGTAGTCCAATGCCGGTGTTGGGGAGGTCTGGAACGAGGTGGGCTAATCTTGACCTGCCGAATAGCTCCCCTTTTCCAATCTCGCAAAGACTCATTTGCATCCACCGTGTCCTCCCTTGAGGCCAGTTTCACGAATTTCTGAGTAGGGCTCTGCCTGCCTCCGTCTTTACGTGAGCGTGGTCGTCTTGTCGCTACCCTGAGCAGTCGCGATTGCTCTGTTCGAGGCTTCGTGGCAACATCTGGCGCATCCAAGATTCCTATTCTTGGTCGCTGGACATTTGAGGGTTTCTTGGTCCTTCGTGCTCCATACGAGGCATCAGTCATTCGGGTTTGCCGAGGTCTCTTCGGCTGTCTCTCCCCATTGAGCAGACTTTGTTTCGATTTCGGCCTCTTTAGACTGTTTGGTTTGCGCCGAGAACTTGCTGAGTTGCGCGGAATAGGCCCATACATGTAGTCGATGCGATTATCCTCATAGGTATCACCTCCTTCCAGCACGGAGGGTGTTTCGAGGCTAAGGGTGCCAGTCAATCTCTGGCTGATGTTATCGGCTATAGAGGCAGTTTCTGTGGCATCATTGCGGTTGTCCTCATCGTCCGAGTCAGAATCTGCAAGATCAAACAAGCCTCTTGATTGTTGCACTGCTGGTTGCCTTGAGCGATCACCCTTTCGAATGAGCTTCCGCGCAACACCCTTTCCATCCGGTCGTTGCGAAGATGCATGGCGATCTAATTGTGAGGCAATTGCTTTATCTGCATTTTTCTTTTGATCCAGCCGAGCGTGTGACGCAGGGAGCGCTCCTCGAATCATGCGTTGTAATCGTCGAATTTCACGTTCTTCGGCATCTGACTTGCTTTCTTCTTGATCACTCTGGCTTTCGGACGAGATGGACTGTACTTCCCCGTCATTATCTATACCCGCGCCATGTGATTGAACTTCGCCAGTTTCTTCTGTTTCCTGTGCCCCAGACTTCGCAACTTCTCCCGGTGGCGACCATCCACGAGGAAACCGAAACCCTCCTTCTGAGGCGCGAGGGGTTCTTGAAGTCGAAGATAAACGACCAGCGTGTGGAGGGCTAGATGATAAGTCATATATGGAGATACCGTTTTGATTCCCAGTAGCTGCATTATTGTCTCTAATGCCACGAGGTTTAGACAGTTTGTGTAAATTTCCACGTTCTTTGGGAGTTCTAGAATGAGAAGTCTTCTGGCGCTTTGCTAAATGAGATTGCGGTGCCCGAGGATTCTCTGAGCCGTGGTGTTCCCGTTCTTGCGCAGCAGACTGTGGGCCACGATGGCGTTCATGTCTTATCGGAGGAAGATACTCTTCCACGGGAGGACTTGACGGAGGTGCATCGGGGTCATATGAATCTTGCCCTTGACTTTCATCAGTAACCTGCTGTCTTTGCGTTGCAGGTCGACCAAAAGGCTTGACTCCCCGCGCTTGCAGTTGCTGGGTAAACTTGAGCTGCTCCAGATGGTACGGGTGCAGTTGGATGGCATTGCGTTTTCGGAATGTTCTCTGCGCTGCATGCGGTAATTCTCGCAACACTTCTTCGGGGATATCAAGCCGAGGTAATGCATCGTCCGTATTGGCATCTAGTTCAACGAGCACTGATTGCCGTAGAGCTGCCTCCCCATCTGCCGGTCTTTTGGGTTCTGCCTCCACCAAACCATCTGGGTGTGATCCTGCAAAATCGTTGGCCGGTGGCGAGCCTAAGGAGGACGGTACGGAAGATAATGGAGAATCATCATCCGAAGCCTCCTGTGGTGGAGGTGGTAATGGTGAGGCGTCTATTGGCCGGACATGCTCAGCCACGGCCTTTTTCTTCCAAGCTGGCTGAGGGATCAACACCAACTCGTCAGGCGAGGAACTGCGAGTGCTTGATGTTTCATCCTGTGTGTTGGCCTTTAAGCTGTGCGGCTCTGCTATAACTTGTGATTGTGACGGCCTTGCAGTCTTCAAGGGCTTCTTCGGTGTAGACTCGCGGCTTGAGGGCTTTGATTGAGGTCGGTCATATTCCTGCGATGACGTTGGAAAATCGTATATGCTGTCTATATTCTTTGCTGGGGAATTTGTATTACGCAGCTCGCTGCTGCGGCGATGCGTTGATTTCGTAGCCGACGATCGAAGTCCGTAGGTCTTGCGTCCTCTTCTTTGTTTTGGTGTCGTTTCGTCATGTACGGCATTCGACAATTGTGCACTTGCTTGATTCGTGTGCCGAAAAGCTACCTCCTCTGTATCTGAGAGTGTGATGGAGCCATTCTCAGCCCGGACGTGCTCGGGTTGTTCCTTCGTCCCTTCCTTCGACGAGGACGAAGGGTTATCGATATATTCGAGATTTTCGACAGCAGGGCTATTTTCGAGATTGCCCTTCTTCGCATCTAGAGAATCGAATCCATCTTCCTCGTCCGAGTCCGGGACATATCCTCGTTGTCGCCATGATTCCATTTGCATCCTTGGCGGGGATCCCCCATGTCTCTAAACAGTCATTGGATAGTCTTAGGGCGAAAAAAGCATGAGTGAAATAGTCCCCAGGTTGAAATTCGCGGAACACAAGGGAATCAATCGTCGAAGAATTATTCAAACGGGCAGAATGCAAGGAATTCGATTCCGACGCGTGCCAACGGAGCAATTTAGCAGACGCGCCGGCTGCTAATCAGCCAACTGATAACCGATTTTCCCGCATCACCTCCGCAACCTCCAACTGCCAACTACAAGTCTCGCCGTCTACCCCAATTCCTCCGAAATGAGTCGCAATTTCTTCCCTGCCATCTTCGCTATTGGAGTTGGTATCTTCACAGGTAAATCTACTCTACAGCAAGAATATCTCAGGCCTGGTAGCAGTTACTAATCCGGAATTTTTCTACCTGCTCCAGGCTACTATACCTTCCAACCAACATTCCAACAACTTCAATATGAGAGAGAGCACGCCCAGAAGGCCTCGCCTCTATCTGATTCTACTGGCTTGAAGCAGGACACCAATGCTCCCACGAAAACCGACTTCAGCAAGATCCCAAGTCAACGACTCAATGACGATGATCAGCGTTCCCCATGAAGTGGCATTCTGAACACCGAATTGGCCTGAGTACCACCAAGCATGATTGTGCCAGTAGCCTATTCTCTGCGCACTACGCTATATGGGAGACTGTGCCTTTGCTGTTCTCCGAGGCTTCGGCACAGACGACACCATATGTCTCGCTGTCACTTGTCAGACCGGCCCTGGAGGCCGTTGTACATATGGAATTGGCGCGACGGCCTGTTCTAAAGTATATGTGGGTAGAGTACTAAATAGTGACCTGGAATCCCACGTACTAGTGAGCGTTTCCAACTAATTGCATATAAAAGTCGGGTTTTCTCGGCATATCCATGTGTACCCGGAAACGTTTGGAACGGTCGACGTATTGCATGACAATTAACCCTTTGACATTTGGAAGAGGCATGTTTTGAACGCCGCTCACAGCACGCAGAAAATTAACCCTAGTCCCTTGCAAATGATATAGTCCATTCCCGAATACCTCAGCAGAAAATCCTTCCATAAGCGCCAATCCCTTGTAGTTTCTGCATGTAACATCAAACTTCTTCAACCATTTTTCCCGCGCGAACTATAGGTGCGCCGAAGACACGTCCAGCAGGTGTACCCAACCATTCTCCTGGCACAACGACTTTACAGCCATTTGAACTGCTGATCCACCGCACCATGGTAGGGTCAGCTTTATCAGTCTCCGCGCCCTCTTGGCCGGGAGTGCCATCAGCGGCCTCGGCTGCGGCAGCTCGACCACGCCGCTTGGGGGCCTGCTTCTTCAGCAGTCGATTGATTGTGTCCATCTGTTGTTCAAAGTTAGCGGCGGTGCTCTAACGGATGTTTAAAGTGACTCTTTGCGCGTACTTTTTCCTCTTCATTCCGCTTCTCGCTCAGGTTCTTCCTTCGCCGCGCCATCTCTGCACGACGCATCTGACGCTCCTCGGCGGTCAAATGCTTCTTGACCTGAGGTTCTATTTCTCAGTTAGCTTCCGTTCTGACAAATCATTAACTGCCTCTAGTTTCTCACCCATGGGAAGTTGCAAGAAATCATTTCCTAGGTTGCCTCGCTGGCGCTTGGTGGTTTTGCCACTTTGCATAGCAAGGGCATCACTATCCATGTCATCGTCTATTTCGTCCTCTTCATCGAGTTCATCTAGATCATCCACGTTGACGTCTGGGACTGCACTTTCGTCCTGGTCTTCACCCTCGGCCTCGGCATCTTCATCCGTATCGGAAATAGGCTCTTCCTCATCTTCTTCTTCCTCTTCCTCTTCTTCCATTTCCATCTCCTTGGCCTCCACACTCTTGGGCGGCTTGGCGCGAGATGGAGGACTGATCTTACCGCGCCTGCTAGGAGCCTGAGGCTGGATGTCCTCCATATCAATGTCGCCATCAGCGTCAGCATCTTCATCATCATCGTCATCTCCAGGCGCATCTTCATCGTCGACTTCATCCTCTTCTTGATCGTCGATTTCGTCTTCGTCGCTTGTAGCAACTTCTACAATCTTCTTTCGGTTCCGACTGGAGCGGGGTCCCGAAACAATGGGATCTTCCCGGAACACATTGACTGAGCGCCGTCCAGTAGAGCGGCCAGCACCCGTAGCTTCCCGCAATTTGCTAGAGGCCATTTTGACAGTAAGACGGAGAGATCTCTTTCGATCTCCTGAATTCAATGAAGATCGAGAGACTGAGACCAAAGCAGATGCAGAATTAGAGGCACGAGTTTGTCTCGTAGACCTAGTGGCCATGTTAGTATCTGGTTCTAGGGTGTCATCTTGTGTCTTTCGCGATCGAAGGGATCGACGGAGCGACATGGTGGCGGCTGTATCAAGTGTGACAGAAGTCTTAAGGAAAGAAAAAATGCGAAACGAGAAGAATAAAAAGAAGCGGGATAGTGGAGGTCAATAGGCAAGTGTGTGGCAGTATGAACTAAGCCATTAAGCCTTTGGAGAGGGGTGCAGGCTGGAGATAGAGAGAGGAAAGGGAAAGATATCCAATCACTTCATCCACGGAGTTGCGAGGCGGAGTTGCAAACCGGGAAGATACAGCTTGCTTTTCTATACGGGATTTGTCCAATGCGAACAAAGCGCACTGGTACAGGGGATCAGGCTTTTTGGGGGGGGAGGGTGTGGTTGTTTCTCCTGGCTTCTCTTGGGGGCTTTCGGGGTCTAACCCCGGGGATTGGGGCAGATAGGAAGGAACACAAACAAAACGGGGGAAACACCATACTCACACGTACTTTTCTCCAAAGTTTCAGATTCTCCAGGTGTCCAGTCGCTGACGCTGGATGAACGAATGAAGTACTGCTCGGTCCATTCTGCCGGGCGGTCTCGAGTATATACGGATGCATTTGAGAACTATATGATGATAATGCGAAACTCTTTCAATATTCAATTGATTTTCCCAGTTAGGATATAGAATTAATTGGTCTAGGGGACTCTATAGCCTTCAATAGGACCTGGAAATCCGGTGGTATGGCTTCGTCTCACATACAGGCCATTCTCGGTGAGCGATACAGGGTATCTTTTGTTTTCTACTTTGGGCATTCAGATATAGCTACCTAAATACAATTAAATACATGTACATAGTTTATATTTGGATTAGTCGTAAACAATAGGATATTCACTACAATGTGAAACAAATATCAATGTGATCAATGTGATCTCAGAATGTACACCAATATTGATGCCTCAGGTGTAGACCGTTGGAACAGCCGAGGTCGGGCTCACATGGCCCCAAGTCCGGGGAAGGTTCCATCTCCTCTTTACAACACACCTGCACCTTTGCTTTCTCATATCTCCGGCGAATGTGTCAGACACCTCATCATGCCTGATGACACATCCAAATCAGCATCTATTCCCTCATGGCAGAGGCCCAATAAGACAGCCGAGGAGTCGCCATCGCCGACCTCCGACGATTCGCCCGCAACTACAGCCTCCACATCCCGACAAGCTCTCCTAGACCAAGCATCCAAGTTCGTAGAAAACGAATCAATCCGCGATGCACCAACAGAGCGCAAAGTCTCATTCCTTGAGTCCAAAGGCCTGAGCTCAGGCGATATCGACCAGGTCCTCGACATCTCCCGCAACAAAGAGAGCAGTAGCTCAACCACAGCCGAGAACAAAACACAGGAAGAAACACCATCTACCTCACCAACTCAATCCGAAGCCACCCCTTCTCCTACTATTACCTCCTCGCCACCCTCCAACACCATGTCTCAATCACGCCCAGCAGCAGCGCCAACCTCGGCCCCCCGCGACGTCCCCCCAATAATCACCTACCCCGAATTCCTCTTCGAGTCATCCAAGCCACCTCCCCTCGTAACAATGCGCAGCCTGCTGTACACACTATATGGTGCCGCAGGCCTAGGAGCAAGTCTCTACAGCGCAAGCGAGTACCTCGTGAAGCCAATGCTAGCAAACCTAACGAGCGCACGACACGAGCTCGCCAGTACAGCAGAAACAAACCTGCAAAAGCTGAACGAGAAGCTGGAGAAGACAGTATCCGTGATCCCGGCGGAGTTAACGGCGCGCAAGAGCAAGCCCAACAGCGACGAAGAAAACGACGACGTCTCGTCCATTACCTCCGACCCAACCGAGCTGTTCCACCGGGACGTCGCAACGCAGACGAGTCCAGTGCCTGCTCCAGTGCCCAACGCCATGGGGGCTGTCAACTCGGCGGACTCAGCGACCATCTCTCCGTCAGCAGCGGTTAATAATCATGTCAGCCGTGTTGAGTCTATTACCGCGAAACTGCGTGAGATCGTTGACTCGGAGAAGGATGCGAGTACGTTGGATGACTCTATGCGCACGCGTCTCACGGAACTACATCATTATTGTGATGGGTTGATCTATAGTGGTCATACGTACTCTACTGGGTCGACATACGGGGCCTGGAATTCCAATACCTCGGGCTCGAATAATAGCTCTAGTATGCGGAAGGCGGAGGATGAGGCTATTGCCGGGTTTAGGGCTGATATTCGTGGTGTGAAGGGTGCGCTGTTGAGTGCGCGTAACTTCCCTGCTAGTCGGGCTGGACGGCTGGGTGGTCTTCCCGTGGGTGGACGGTGAGGGGGGTTATATCATGAGGGTTTGGCGCGATTGTATGAATGTACATAGACTGCAAAATGATTAACTGGGTTTATATGGTTTATCCCCACTTTTTTGATACATCCTAGTATATATATTCCCTTGATCCATAAAGCGAAATCCATATCCTCGTTTGATTCATGTCTATCTAGCAGTCTAAATAAGAAGGCCGTGCAGTACATACTACCCATCACATCAGAAACGTTGGAACATTTTCGCTTTGCTCATGATTGGACTTATGTCCCCAGTAGAGAATAGGAACGGAAGAAAATACGCAAGACATTAATTATAAAAATGGACAAGGAAGATGAGAAAATTTAGAGCAACGCTGAAGTATAGAGAAAACAAGGCCAGAAATACATGTTATACCAAGCCTTTAGCATTCCCTCCACTTGACAAGGTACAGGGGTGTCATTTACGGAGTAGCGCGGCTCATGCTAATCAGTCGCTTCACACCGACCTGCAATTATACTTGTTAGTAACTGTTTTAAAATTGTAGGATCAAGGTTCACTCACCATCCAGTTGCCACATTCATCAGTGCGGTTGGTCATGATCTCAACATGAATGCTGAGGGCGGTATTGTAATCACGTTGCTGGAGGGCGCGGGCCAAGTTCGCCATGTCCTCAACGGTGTTAGGCTTGAGCAAGTCCTCATTGTTGAGGTGATCAAAGAGGATGTTCAAGCGGCGCTCGGCATCATCAACCTGTGCCTTGAATGCCGCAGGGGCTCGGGTCTTGACGCGCTGCATATCTGCCGATAGAATCTCGAAGACAGGCTGTGCGTTCGCAGGAATGTGTGAACGGTCACCGGGGGCTGTAATCAGGGTCAACTGGCTGGAATCAACTACTAGTAACTGGAATTACTCACGATACTTAGGAGCCGGAGGAGTTGGCTTCTGCGACTGGGCCGTGGAGGGTTGGGATCCTTGAGGCGGCGGGGGAATGCCCTGGGCCATAGGCGGAGGCTGTGTAGCAACAGGCGTGGCGGGCCCATATGGGTTTGCCGCGGGGGGTTGTGATACTGCTTGTGGGGCGTATGGCGAGGCAACGGCCTGGGGAGGCGGAGCCACGGGTCCACGAGATTGCAGTTGCGGGTTTGCAGCCTGCGTAGCCGGGCTTGGCGCGTACCGGTTGGTCGGAGGTGGGATGCTAGGAGGAGCGTTGTAGGGCGATGCTCCGCGGGGGATAGATGCCGGAGGAGCCATGGTTGACCCCTGAGTCAACGGCGGCGACTGAGGGAGAGAAGCGTATGGGTTGGCAGGGGGCGGCGGGGAAGGCCCAGGAATGTTAGATCCAGCCTGACTACCAGATAGCGGCGACATCATGCGCGGCGGAGGCACCGAGCCCGCCTTCGGTGGAGGAGGCACGGATGGTGCGCGCGGAGTACCAACAGGGGGAGGCCCCTGGGTCAGATTTGGTGACTGGTTGGGGAAAGGAGAGGCGATGGGCGCAGAGGCTGCGGCAGGAGTTCCACGGCGGGGTGTAGGAGCTTTAGCAAAGCCTTCCGGTAAATCATTCCACGCAGGAAGGCCAGTGGCCGTGGTGTATGTTGTGATTGTGTTGGCCGGTGACTGGTTAGATGACGCACGAGGAGGGGGAGGGACACCAGCACCGGTGGGCTGTTGTCCGAATGCAGACGGTGGAGTATAACTGGTAGGTCTCATTCCCTGAGTTGGCTGGTGCCCAGCTGGCTGTCCGTAGGCAGCGAAGGGGTTGGCAGGCTGAGCTGGCGAGGTCGTTTGAGGGCCATATGGGGTAGCCTGCTGAGTAATAGCAGGCGCAGGAGGCGCGTAAATGTTAGGAGCACCACCAGGCTGGCGCAAATTGGGCTGTTGCGGGAGGGGCTTGAAGGTAGATTTGGCTGCAACAGCGGGCTGGGCCTTCTGAGGTGCCTGTCTCGTGGCAAGCTTGATGCGGTTGCGCGCTACCTCAGCTTCAGGGTGCTTCTCAGGGACCAGGTCGAGGTACTTCTGCGCAATTTGCAGGCGTCCATGGGTAGCGACGACATCGGCATATTCAACGTACTTGTTGTACAAGACGCTCAAGCGCCAATCCGAATCCTTGTTACGCTCCGTATCCTGGAACTTTGTGACTTGGCGGAAGATGGTAACCTTCTCGATCAGGCCCTGCAGAGCGCGAACGTGGATAGAGAAGGAAGAGTTGTCAGTGTTGCTCTCGATTCCTTTCTGCTCATTCTCGTGGAGCTCCTCAACCCAGATGGCAACAACCTTCTCAAGCTTCGAACCTGCTAAGAAGCAGAAAGAAGCGTCCTTGCGGGCACTCTTATCATCGCTGTGCTGGATCTGCTCCTCCAGGCGGTCGCCAAGAGCATCGCAGAGATCAGGGAATTCCTTCTCGTCGGCAAAGGTACACAAGGCAGCCATGACTTCCTTCCAGTTGGACAAGTCGGCATTATGGACCACATCCCACAGGTTCTTACCCACAATAGACGCGAGCAAGCGCATGTAGTTCGGGCCACCAGCCTGCTTGGAGAAGTAGTACTCCTGCGCCTTTTCGATGCACTTCGGGCCTCCGCAAATAGCAATCATGAAAGCATCGGACATCTTATCCTCCCGGAGGGCAACATCTAGAGCTTTCTCGAACTCTCCAAGGAGCAAAGCCCGAGTAATTTGTTGCTCTGCCTGGCTTTCGGAGCCATTGAAAATTTGGAATGGGTTGTTGGTTTGAGCACCCTTGGAAGCAGCCAGTTCAGACAGGAAGCTGTCACCTTCGGGGTTGGCATCGAACATGGATTGCAAACGCTTGTGCTTCTTAGCCCTGGCAGGTTTGGCGGCAGCGCCATTGGTGTCCTCGTTTTCCTTCTTGTCTAACCCAAGCTGCGCGAGACTATCGGCGGCCTCGCCAACCTGATCCTGGAATCCCAGGTACTCCACCAAGCTCTTACGTGGGTTTTCGGAAATCAAAGCCTGCATCACCTTCCAGTCTGCCTTCTCTGCTTCACTGGAAGCACTTGAAGCGCGTGACTCACAGAGAGTACTGATATCGCCCTCTTTCAATGCAGTCTCAAAGCTTTCAGTAGCATTACCAACAGTCTCGTCAACCTCGAACGATGTGATTTTGATACTGGATGTACGAGCGCCCTTCTCGGTCAGACCGAAGGAAACCACCCGACCCCCGAAGCCAAAAGTAGCACCGCAGGGCCGCTCAAGCCAGCGAGGGGCCTTAGGGAGAGAGAACTTGGAGACTTGGGGCTGCGTTTGGGCCTTGTTAAAGAAGTCTTCGCCGTCTAAGGCCTGGTTGTGATCAGCAATGGCCTGGGCGTTATCGGCCTTCGTGTTCTGCAGAGTCTGGACACAGATCTTTCCATCAAACGACGCGGTTGCGAAGAAGTTCGGGTTGTGGGGGTTCCAGCGGGTCTGGAAGGTCCAGTTCGTGACAACGGGGAACTCTCCGTATGCTTGGCCGGTTTGCGGGTTCCAACAGATATTACGATTATCTTTGCCGGAAGATAAGAGGAGATCTGGATCATGCTCGCACCAAGAAAGTGACAACACACCGGACTCGTGGCCGGTCAGTGTCTATACAAATCATATTAGTATCCAATCACATCCAGTTCTGAAAGAGTAACTTACCCGCTCCGGGGCGTGGGAATTGCGCAGGTCCCAGACATATAGCACTGGGTCTGAGTCGAGGGGAGACGATGTAATAAGCTTTGTGGGCTAGACATGAAAACGGTCAGCAATCCTAGAATAACGAGTATGACGTGGCAACGTACCCTCTCGGGGTCCCATGCGACTGCGCTGACAGCCTTCCGGGCCTTGTTGTTCAGTGTCAGACTCTCCTTTTTCGTCTTGACATCCCAAACAGTCACAAATCCGGAGCTACTACCAGTGACCAGAATATGAGGAACCTTCCTGTTCCAATCCAAACAATCAATGTCATCTGTGCGGGCCGCGTTGTTGCCCAACCGGAATGGGTTCTCGATGTTGTTTAGATCCCAGATGAACAGCTATCCGGTAATTAGCCACATATCCAGCCCGTTATTCTCGAATCGCAGCTTACCTCTCCCTTTGCGCCACCGGTTGCCAGAAGGTTCGGGTGTTTCGGGTTGAACTGAAGGGTCTTGATAGCGCCGCTGTGTTTAGTGGTTCTTGAGATCAACGCATCACTGAAATTGAACGGTTAGCAAGATATTCCGGGGATGTGATAAAATTCAACCGACCTGGCTCCAGCAAGTAGCTTATCAGCATCCCACAACTCCAGCGAGCCATTTTCCAGGCCACCCGCAATCACACCCCGTTTGTTGTCTTCAGATGTTGTCCAGGCCACATCATTGAAGCTAATTACATCAACCGGTTAGCATACTCATCTTCATTCAAGTTCCTAAAGGCAAGCTTACCCGGAGTCAGTGTCGACCTTAGCTAGCGGCCGCAGCTCCTCGCTCGCATCTTCGCGGTCAAGGCCCAGATCCCACAGCTCGAGACATGTCTTGTTAGAGAAGTCGACATCAACAGCGCCAGCGCGGGTTCCAGTTGCGATCAATGGCGAAGCAGCGCCAGGTGACCAGGCGAACGTGGCCGTCCTTGGGATTTCCCTCAGACGCACCATGATGATGGCAGGGGAGGTATGGTTTGGTGAGGATCGAGACCAATAGTTTGTGTGAAAAGTATCACCCAAGGAACAACGAAACTCAAGTAATGGGGAAGAAGAGGGATCAAAAACCACCCCTTATGAATAATTGACAATGGGGTGATACTCTAGATGTTCCAAGTATAGCAGTAACCAAGTGGCCTCCTGGACTTGGGAGGGACCGGGGAACGCGCGCTAGACCGCTTTGAGACTCGCCAAACCACTCCAAGGTGACCTGCACGTGATATCGATCTTCTGTTCTAGGGTAGATAGCAAGATACAGCTTGGATTCAGAGTATCAAACACAAAGGCTTTCTTTGTTATTGCAAACTCTTCTCCTCACTTCCTTTATTATACTGTGCAATCTTTCTATATTGCCACTCCAATCAAAAATCTACCACATTCGACCCGAAGCGCAATTACACATCATGAGCGAAACCACGCGGCTTAAGAGCACTGTCTACGTTGGTGGTCTTGACCAAGGAGTGACTGCGCACACACTTGCAGAAGCTTTCGTTCCATTCGGCGAAGTCGTTGATATCTCGCTGCCTAAACCAGACCAACCTAACTCGGCCGAGGTTCACCGCGGATTTGGATATGTGGAGTTTGATCTGCCCCAAGACGCCAAAGAGGCAATTGACAATATGGATGGTAGCGAGATATATGGACGCACCATTAAAGTTGCCGCTGCGAAGCCACAGAAGGATGCCAACGAGGGACTAGGCAGCAAGACTGCGATCTGGGAACAGGTTCGTTGGGTCTGATTTTATATCTAAGCGCAGTATATACTAACCGGTATCTTCTATAGGAGGGTTATTTGGCCAAGCATGCTGTCAGCGAGGAGGATCGGGAAGCGGCAGAGGAGGCTCAGGCTGCAAGCAGTCGTCCCCAAGATCCTATGCAGGGATTGGAACAATTAGATGTTGCTGGGCCGAAGCCCGAGTGAAGCATGCTATATTTTACGATAGCTACGACGAAGATGACAAACTAAAAAGCACAAGTCTCACACGACCGTACAATTTGGAAATTACACCACAGGATTCAGGCTCGGGAAGCCGGAATATGTACACGGGCGCAATCTCGAGCCCATTCCCTTTTTTTCTTCGCTGGGTCTTCTCAGATCATGCTCATCGGCTTCAAATTCTCCTAATCAACAATAAAAGCGGCAAGAATCCAAAAACTGCGAGTTGCATTTTGAGAGCTCAAAGAAACATGGTGGTACATTTAGTGCTCACGGCTCTCAGGGCTGTTGCGGTAGAGACGCAGGGTCTTGTCGGTCATCAGCTTCTTGCCGCAAGAGTAGACAGCGGCGCTAAGGGCAACACTAGAATTATAAGTTAGCATCAGGGAAAGACACGAGATTGATTACCAGTGGAGGAATATAGGGGATAAAATTCCGACATGTGCTTCCGGAATCAAGCGGCAGATAGTATCAAAAAGGGTAGAAACGTACGCAAGGACGAAGCCTAAATATCAAGCAGATCGTTAGCCGAATTTTCGATCACAAAACCATGACTATAGCACATACCGATAGGGAGCAACTCGGGGGGAACACGCTTGAGCTGGCGCAGACGCTGGGAGATAGTGTGAGCTGTAGGCGCATGGTTAGTTCAATGGCTGACCCCATAAAAGTAAAGCCATTTCTATATGACTCCATGAAGCGCTAATTGTAGTGATCTTAGAGGTCCATACCACTTTGTTGCTCCTTCTACAGACATGTGTTAGTAACCGAGAGATCGTATGATCATAAGACCATTGCCAAAGAGAACAACATACAGGAGTAGGGAAAGCAAAGGCCCGAGTGGGCTGCATCCGCAGCATGCGAGTGGGATACATGGCGAGATATGTAGTTCAACGCTAGAGTAGCAGAAGAAGAGTGGGATAGAGGACAAGGTTGGAACACCAGCTTTCCGAGAACGTGACTAGCTCGGGTGTAAAAGCGAGACGCTCAGTGGCTCTCGCTTGACCGCCCGCGGTCATATCCGGCACTTCACAGCTTCAATCACCCAACGTCGCTCTTCCCGGCTCACTTTCTCCCCTCCTCTCTTTCCACTCCACTCGAATTCTTCCTCTGTGTTGTTTCCCTCTAGAAGCTACACATCGCAAATATGGGTGCCATTCCGGAAGTCGACCCCGATGAGGTCCTCGAGACAAAGCCCTTCAAGTTCGTCACTGGTAAGTCCACTCCCCCCTCCCGAGAAAACCGGGGCCAGGAGCCCTATAGAAAGTCAATGGCTAATCTAATTGCAGCTGGTACGTGAAGTTTGATATTTTCGCGCTTCTTTCGCTCATCGCATGCGCGTGGACCGATTTCCCCCGATCGGCTGATGTATGGTGTAATTGACAATTTTCGATTGGATCGCAGGCTACGATGCCCGTTTCCCCCAGCAGAACCAGTACGTGATAAGCTGTTATTTGGATTTCTTTTTCATATTTATCTAACATTGATTCTCTTTGCAGGACCAAGCACTGCTGGCAGAACTATGTCGACTACTACAAGTGTACCACTGCCAAGGGCGAGGACTTCCGTCCCTGCAAGCAGGTAATTTTGACACCGGCAATATCCTCAAATCCCTGCAGCTTCTAACAGCTTCTCTCGCAGTTCTACCACTCCTTCCGCTCTCTTTGCCCCAAGGCCTGGACCGATCGTTGGGACAGTCAGCGCGGTACGCAGCTAGAAGTCTCCTCTAAATACGTGTTTACTTATACTAACTTGTGTTTACAGAGGCTGGCAACTTCCCTGTCCAGCTTGACAAGTAGATAACCAACAGCTGTTTTTGGTTGGTCAAGTGAGCCGTGTCAAATTTTTATGTATCGACAAGTTCCAATGTACTCTACTGGGTCACGCGAGGACACAGCCCCTATATTTCCCAAGTCGTTCCGTCCGTATAAGGCAAGAAAGGGTGTTGATAAACTCGTATTGTAAAGAGAAATGTGTTGTTAGCTAGTGCTTGTTCTGACTTTTTGAAGCATGGGCAATCCCTACATCTTTCATCGGTAGGTGCTTGCAATAATTGCAAACCATAGCTTGGAAAGGCAATTTAAGATGTTGAGTAGAAACCATATCGTCCTTGCGGAAATGCTCTGAATGTGATTCAGTGTGTATGTATCTAATTCTATGTAATCCCAGCTCTGACAAGAAAAAATACATGATCCAGCACACTGTACGAGACCACAGGGCCATGTTCTAGATATGCCCCACGGCCGTCTCTGGCCATCATTCCAATCTCTGACGAAAGAAACAATCGAAAGAATGCAAGCTATATACAAGCCAAAATGAAAATGTTGCGCGTGAGTGTTAAAGTGTACCACCCAAATAAAAAACCAGAGAAAATGACAAAAAGTCGTATATACCGAGAATATATCGGACAGAAGGCGCAAATGCTGTTGTAAGATTGGGAATAATCGGCGGGAAAAAAAAGAGTCACAAAAAGGAAGGATCACTCTTTGGACCGTTAGATGCCCTTCAGCTTGCGGTATAGCTTCTTGTGCTCCTCGAGGAAGAGGAAAGTGGCGATGGTGTGAGGACCAAGACGGATGAAGCTAGGCACCCAGCCACGGAAAGTCCATGCCAGGCCTTCCTTGCGGCAGATATCACGCAGAAGACCAACAATAGACTGACCGCCGCCCTCAGCATGGGAAGCCGTCATAATGCGGGTCTTGATTACGTCCACGGGGCTGCAGACAGTGGTCGCGACGAAGCCCGCCATGAACGAGGCCGTGAAGTGTGTGCTTAGATTATCAGCCATACCGGCCGTCTCAATACACATGCGCTTGAAGGTATCGTAAGACGCGAGCTGGGAGGCAGTCATGAGGATTGCGCGGGTGGAGTTAGGCCACACTCCGCGGAAGAGAGAACTGAATCCCTCTGTCCGGGTCATTTGGACGAGTCCATGGATTGCGTTTCGGTAGTTGCGGCGCTGGGCGGGAGGGAGGGATGCATCGTGTTGCATGCGGACGTTCATCACATCAGCTGGGTTGCCTGCTATTCCGCCAATGAGTCCGGAGGCAGAGGCAATGCCGATGAGAGTGACTAGGCTTGGTGCGCCGGCCGGGTCTGAGGTGGGCGAGGCAACGCGCGACTTCAATTCTTCGTAGATACCGAAGCGCGTTGTGGAGTATGTGATTTGGCGGAGCATCGCGGCTGACAGCTATACCGTATCCAATTCGTCCTTTGTTAGCCAACTGTGCCCCGTTTACTGATAGCCATAGGTATTCGCTATCGACCGGATTTTGCGTTCGCACATACACCACCGTATAACCCCGTGAAGCCATTATTCTTCACGATATGTACAAACGTCCCGACCATAGTCTTGGGCGCATCGGGCGCACGAGTCTGTAACCGGACCTATTATGCGACAAACCGATATCAGCGTCGGGGCTCGGTATGCGGCCATGGGGCATTGTCTCGGACGGACGGTTCGGAGCTTGCAATTACCTTAACTGTCGGCGCAAAGTCAGCAGATGTCTATAATCAAGGGATTAAATAACAACGCACCTAAATCTAACGGGTGTGTTACGGACGCAGCAAAGCAAGAGGCCGAACCTCCAAACCAAAACGGGTAATGCACCTGCTTCGGCTTTGACTGCGCGGGCGTCTGAACGGGCACGACCCGGGAGTGAGGAGACACCTCCAACATCTTGCCGCTGTCTGCCATCGTGCTGGGAAACAAGATCCCTAACTATACACGGATAAAAAAAAAGGAAGAGGAGAATGATCACTAAGATATGCTATTTTTTTTTTTTAACTGGACTTTTCTCGGCTTTTACGAACGTGACTTGACGTAATTTTTTTTGCTTTAAATACCGACGGAGACAAATCAGGCCTCCGAAGCCATTCGGCCAACCGCCGAATGGAAATACCAACCAATCAGATCAAGTGCCTTGATGGAGGTTCATCCATTACATCCAATCATATTCTCGGGTTTGCAGTCTCTCCTTTGCCCCAGACATCATCTTGTATGGAACATACAGCCCAAGCAGAAAGATCCTCAGGAACCTTGAATCTCGTCCTTGTTCGGTCATTGAAATGGATGCCGAGAGTATCTTTGCCTGCAGTCCACTTCGATAGAGCTGACATGACGAGATCGGCTATCATGTGGATCGTCGGAGTTTTTACGGATTTTGGGTGGTCGGCGTCAGACTACCGAGGGGTTCAGCAAGAGGGGCATACCATATCAGATGCCATATCAGATGCATAATGGCTACCTCTAATGGCTGTCCTGTGTCTCTGTACCTGTCAGGGCTTTCCTGGCCCTCCTCTGCTTCTATATATCAAAAATCACTCGTCTTCGCATATGTGTATTTGAGTACTGTGGAGGGTACTGCCGGGAATTGTCCTAGCAGTCCAGTCTCAAGATTATCTTGGCTGCTTGTACTGCCATTGGCGGGCTATAGAGAATGCTCTTGATGTCAATGCATGTAGTCTTGCCTGCTCATATTCGATATCGTTCTTCCATCCAGTTCCGGCATTCGAGCAGGATATGTCGTACCGTCTGTGGTCCATGGCTACATTGACATTGGTCTGTATCGCTCTTGTCGATGGCGTGGAGGGAGGTAGGCCCGCAGACCAATCTTACCTATACGCATCTGTGTGATTATAGAGCTAATTGCTCTATGTGCCCCGATATTCGTATCAAGAATCGCTTTCCCCGTCGCCTTCCGAGTCTGAAGAGTTCTCTGCCTTGCTTGCATTTCTCCCTAGCCAATTCCCACTCGTTTCTCATAGCTCGGCGAATAGTGGACTTGGCGGTCGCTATAGGTGTTTGTAGAGAGTCTGGTTCCGGCTGCAGTTCGCCGTTCGCTCTTGCATCCGTATCAGAACCCACGGCCTCTTTTGCGGCTCGATCGGCAGCCTCGTTACCAGTCACTCCAAACTTTACACTCCCAGAAGCCCACGTGGGTGGAAAGCCCCATTGGGCTAGACCATTAGGACATAAGATGGCCAGCTGAACACTCCTAGCATCACCTGCCGAGTCTGGGTCCCATGGGTACCGGCGCTACTGCAGAAGCCCATCAATGAATAGAATACTCTGAAATTCAGTAACATGAGTGCACTAAAATTGAAGTTATGAATTGGGGAAATCCAAATCCCGAGGGTGCTGCAGACAATACCCAACCAAGACCAGTCGTGACTTCGTCTCTGTGCACAAGTCTTCATTTTACTTTACTAATCTTTATGATGATATGCTTTACCACCTTGTTGATTGTTGGTCAACGCTTTTTGGTTTCTCCTTGGTCGAAATCTGCAGCTGAGCTTTTGCTTCAACTTGTGGAATGTCTATACCACTCGATACTGAAACCAAGTTGCTCTGGCTCTCCCAAAGAAAGCATCTGAAGAAGTCCGCGCTTCTCCAGGTTCCGACAGAATGTTCTTTTCGGAGAGAAATCCTCTGCTGAGTCGTGTTGTCCGATCCCACCGCTATAGCCATCCGGTTCTCCACCATCAGCTCCTTCAGACTTGGTTACCTCTCTGGTGCGATAGAGCACGAAACCCCACCAAGATCTGAAACTGTTCCATAACCCGCGAATACCGCGGCCTATAACCATACGCCATTGTGGGGTGGATATTTTTTCAAGTTCGGTGTCTGTCTGGCTGTTTCTTCCGGGAAGGAGCGTCTCTGTGTATACGGCTAACTCCGCAATCGTGGTATATTTGCTATACCAACATTTGATGATGATATTGTCAAGTAACGGATCACCATCTAACTTCGGAAATTCCATATTCTGTAGTAACTCCACAACTTTGCGTCCATGCTCTTTATGATCCTCGGTAAGACGTCGATCGCCGTAAACCTCAAAGCCGTAGTTTATAAGGTAGTACAAGGAGCCTAAGGCGAATTGTTCGGTTCGAGGACCTAGGAAACCTGAACTCCCACGTCGTCCGTGATCCTGCTCGTCGGCATTGAGTATTCTTCCATACAGGGCAATACAAGCTTCAAAATCTGACCCAATTTCAGCCGTACAATCAAAATCTGATAGTTTTAATCGATTACGATCAAGTAAAATGTTTTCGGGTCGTAGGTCGCTTGCACCCTAACATTGGAAGGCCCAGGATCCACTTATTTTCTGCCGATTCGTATTGCAAACTCCTTAATAACGAGTATGCCACCCTTCATACTTGATAACTCTACTCGGTGCGGCATAGTCTCTGCTAAATCTACAAAGTGGTACACTTTGAGATTATTGTTTTAGCTCATATATACGTCCACGAATTTAAGGTGGAAGTTCCAGGCCACGAGCCATAGTGGTGGGGAGTATAGTAAAAATATTAAAAGAGTAGTGGTAGAAATAGGCAGGCGGTGGAAATGCAGTCAACAATGGAGGTACTAGGGTGCAAATACTCATAAAATGCCACTGTCCTCCGTACCAAGGAGGAAATAAAAGACCTACCCCTTGACTAAACCTTTCTCTTTAATGCCTTTCCCGCATATCCTCAACCTGAAAAAGAAAAACTACCTTGTCCACCGATCATACTTTAGAAGTCAAAATGCTAGCCGCAGCAGCTCCTCCTAACCTTGAATTAATGTCGTACTGTGAAGACAGGGACTTTCGAGCTGAAGGGAAGCCTGAGCCTAATAGTCGCTCGCAGTATCTGGTCTACTATTCTCAAGACAAAAAATGGTGGATCAGAGTAACTTTTAAGGGCGCGATTTCCTGTTTTACCCATGATGCTGAGCCAGAGCAAATCAAATCAAAACGCGAACGACGAAATGAATTCCGAGACTTTGTGAGGTTGATTGATTTTCGATCGTTGGCTCTTCTGGATAACACTTTGACTGAAGTGATCTTGAACGGAGATCCGGAAACAACTGAGCCTGTGAAGCTATATCGCAAACCAGAAGATACCAATCGGTTTACAAAACTCATCAAAATTCTGCGATTTCATATTCGGGAGGACCCATCAAGAGTGGTTTATCCGCCAAGCCTCCAATTTCCGTCTTTTCGGGCCATCAATGTCGCTGAATTGAAGGAAGAGGATGAAATCACCGACGGAGTGTTCCGGGTTTTACACAAGCGCGATAGAAAAACATATATTCTCAAGGTAGTCAATCGGCCCCTTTACCAACCACGAGATTCGGATGTTATACAAAAAGAACTTGAAAATCTCGAACAATTCAAAGGCGTGGCAGGGATCGTTCAGCCAGCTGGCATTGCGGTGTTCGCCAACCCATACGCGACCTCCCAAAATTATGTCAAACAAATGGTTGTTTGCGGGATTCTGTTAGAGTACTATGGCGGTGGCTCCTTACAACGTGTTCTAAATGAAAAGCGTGTTAGGGAATTCGACTGGGAGCGATGGGCCGTCCAAATTGGGAATGCTTTGGACATTTTTCACTGCGCAAAGAAAACTCATATGGATATAAAGTCTTCAAATATTGTTCTCGACGATGATGGTAATGCGGTCCTTATTGATATAAGCGGCATCGGTGGAGTAACGCACAAGTGGCGTGCTCCAGAGATACGGGATGAAATATCACCCTTTGATCTTCCATTCCAAACACGTCGATTGAATGATATTTGGGCCTATGGAAAGCTTTTGACAGAGATTGCGTCAAACGCTGGGAACAGCCCCTTTGCGGAAACTCTTAGGTTGGTTGGGGATCATCTTACTAAAGAGAATGTTCACAACAGGTGGACTCTATCTGAGGGAATCTCTCGGTTGAAAATTTGTCAGTACATTGATTAATGTGTGGTTTATTTAGAATGTTTCCATTATAATAAAAGGTAGGTGTTCGTGTTAAGCTTGCCCCTAACCACAATTTAACAAATCCTGTTACCACATTCAAACATAATCCCATTCCACATCATCTTCGTCAAAATCACCGTTGGTCCTCGAACCTGCACCTTATTTTAGTCCATGGTTACGCAATCAAACAAGGATTTCCCACCTAGCCCCTCTCGTCTCAAGTTGGATTTTTTATCACACCCGCTGACTCCACACCAGGCTGAACCGCTGGTTGAAGCATCTTCAAGGCTCCCTGGTGTACAAGCTTTCTTTTCTCGCTTTGCGGGGCCGCATGCCGTTTTCATCGTTTTATCTTAGTGGCCACAGTTGTGAACCCTGACTCGATAATGACACATTTCGAAACGGGCAGCTCTTTAGAGCCAAAGGTTCAATATGTTTGTAATTGAGAATGCGTGATTTCTCAGTGCTGCAGGCTTGAAGGAAATCAAGTAGCTTTGGTTTTGCGCGAAGCAAACTACATTAACTAGGCTCTAATGCCTCGCGAATGGTTAATAGAAGCGAGCGCGCAGTTGTTTAGTAGATATTAAACCTTCCCCTCTTTCACCCCTTTTTATGCAGGCATTTCGTATCATAAGTCAGCGACTAGCCACCAAAGAAACACCGGGGAGGAGCCAGCCAATAACCTGAACGACCGACAAATTGGGGCCACTGCAGTTACGTGCTGCTAAGCTACTCGCTCTCAGTTGTGTCAGGGGACAAAGGCTAATATGGCTGGCTAGAGTCCTGCAGCTTGGAGTGACTCGCCAACTAACGTAGCCGCCAGGCAAAATAACGATATGAAAATTCATGCATTAGCGCGAGGCTGAGTCGTGCACATGAGAAACACACCGGATACCCATTGAGTTGACAGCCAAAACGATATCATCACTTGGAGCTTTATTGCGCATCATATACATGCACTTCTCGTAACCTCTACCTTCAAATTGCAAGGATATGGAGTTCCAAAAGCAAAGTGTGTCCAATGATTAAAGACGCTCAATTTGGTGGCCTAACACCAAACTCATTAACGCGGATGACGAGGACGCAGAAAAGGCAAAAACAGACCGGGAATCTTCCTTCAGGGCTAACAACTGGTACGCTATTCTGTCCGGGAGAAACTGCTGGCCACACATGGAAAGCGGGGGATATACTCGACAGGGGTTAAAGGGCCACGAAAAGTTGAGCTAAAAAGCATCCTAGCATATTCCGCCAAACGCTCGCCGCTACTAGGCTGTCCAAAGCTTGGAAAATTGTTCATATTGTTCCACCACTGATCAGTTTGCTCTATCAACCTGATTTGGATTAGTGGCACTCTGAAAGCCGCAAAGAGATACAACAGTCTACCCTAGAAAGATTCACCACCTCCACAGTGGCGCTACTAGCGTATAAAATAGCGTAGTATTTAATATGGTATTTTACAAATTGATACTATATTATCCTCTAAAAAACAGGGTTCCCAACCTTCTCATACAACATATACTAACACTTAGTATGTAGTAGCCCACCCCCGAGCATCAATAACTGCCTGGCACCGAGCAGGCATACTCTCAACAAGACTATTCAAGAAATCCTCCGGTACAGCATCCCAAGCATCACAAACAACCCCTCGGAGCATAGTAGGCGTCATATACTAATCCCTATACTTCTCCTTGATCTCGTAAACTTCTTCTTGGTTTACAGGGTTCAGGAGGCCCACGGCTAGAACCACTGCCGCGTGGAAGGCATTGAAGCTGCCTAGGCCGCTAGCGTACCACTTATAAGAGGCAAACTGGGGAGATTCCAATAAATTCTGGAATATTTTGAGAGATAGGTCATTGACGTCGGCTGGCACCTGTACATCCTGGGTGGGAATTTGCTGATCTAGACTACCAAAAGAAGTGCTTTGGATAATATAAAGCAGCATTAGCCCTGACCAGACTCGGCGTCGCCCTTCACACTCGATTACTCCAAGATTGAATCTCTCGTGATCTAAATGACAACCCATAGAGATAGCAATGTGATGAGTGAGTCCTAGTACTGTCCAGATGGACAATTCTCGATGGAGTCGCGCATAGCTAATAAGGACCAATGAATGGAGGGAGCTGATTGAGTGACGGGCCATCACACGATCTGCAGCCAGACATCGTAATGCGGCAGAAAGGAAGCGTGTTGAAAGCGCTTTGATATTTCGGCCAATCGTTTTCTCCCGGCCAAGATCGAAAAATATTGGAGTATCATCGTCCAAGGCACTGGCTACTATACCGAGGATAGCAAACAAAAGAGCGAGCCACGAGATTGATGCACAACTAGGGTCATGGCAGAAATTTTGGTATTCGGCCTCAAAAGCCAAGTCGTGAAGAATATGAAAGGCCTTCGAGATTGTGTTAGCTGATTTGGTATCTGTCCAAAGATTTCCGAGAAAGCTTACTGGAGAGAAGACACGAAAGAAGACTTGTTTTAGTCTATCACAGTACTCGCCAGGTGGAAGCAACGCTAGCAGCTCAGTATGAGAGACACTCCCATCTCGAGCTAACGGGATGTGAAGATAATCATCATCTGCAATATCGAAGTTCGAGTCCCATAAGGTCTCCGCAGCGGGGCTCTTAACAACCACGGAATCCCACTGCGAGGCAAGAGGCAAGTAACGGACATGCCCAGATGACGTATATGAAGAGTCCTGACGTTTCCTAGCGTAGTGCGGCTTAAGTCTGAATAATTCACGCCCCCCCCCCCGCCACTATCAAACTCCAAGAGGCTACCGGCGGTGCTCAGGACACTAAGCGGAGATAATAAGGCCCGCCACGTGTGTTTGGAGAAGGGCCGCTAGATTGCGGATCCGTGCTTGTAATTTGCTTTAAACGTCGAGATCTCTAGAAATCGACTGCCTAGTCGGTAGATAAGGCTTGCCGAGGTAAACACAACCCATTTCTCACGGGGAACGCATGGACGTCCATTCTTGGAACACCGGATCTTTCTCCTTCGACATTCTTGACAGCTAGTGGGATGGTGCATACTGGTTGATCAGGAGGAAGGAATTCGGGGTGACTTCAAGGTGCACAGTCGAAAATCGAAATTTCTACGTTTCGATTAGGAGGTTATAGCGAACGTCTGTGGGATACTCAACGATGGTTTAGTCTGGGCCATAAAATAAGTTTTCCAAATTTATTTCTCAATGGCCGGGAAAGGCAATATATGGTAATTGAGAAGTTACTGGCAAGGCATCAAGATTTTTGTTTGAATGTATCCTCGAATTTTAAGAAGGTATCAACTTACTAGAAGCTTTGATGACGAGCGATTTCAGAACCATACATTTGAGGAGGGCGATCCAAAGCGGTGGAAAACAAGGTGTCAAGATCTGCCGATATTTTAGTAAGAGAGTGGAAGGAGTGGGTAAACTGGATTGGGGAAGAGGAAGAAAAGAGAGGAAAGAGAGGAAATATCGAAAGAGAGACGAGCCTGGAAAAGAAAATCAACTCAGAGCATATGACAAGCATATGACACACAGGCACCTCCGGCACGAGGCGATTAAAACGCACCTAGTGGTCTTCTGTGCGAAGTATGTACTATATCAAACCATAGTCCCCTATAATCAGCATCAGGCTCATAACAGCTCATACAGGATGATTGATAACAACAACAGTCTCCGAAACTTCCATTTCGCCTCCGAACATTCTCACTACTTCGGATATTCTGAATGACTCCATCACAACTCCCTCGCGACAGGAAACCGAATATTGGGTAACTCCGTTATTGATATAGAGCTCCTACCTAAATCCGACTGTCCCTGTAGGTATTCTCTTAGCCAAGGATATGACAGACAGATTTGAGGATCAATACCAGTTGCACAACAGACCAGCCCATTGCAAATCTAAGCGAGTGGAAGAGATTGGTATAGTCCATATTTTCTTGGGGCTAAGCTATCTAAGGTAGACCTGGGGAAAGGTATACAGAATATGCCTAGGTACTATATCATACGAGTAAAGGTGACGGATTATCCCGATATTCTCTAACATATGTAAGTTTCCTTTCATGCACTAGAATTCCCGATGGATTGAGACTAACAGAAAAGAGAGATTGCCAAATATAAGGGGAACAAATTAGGCAGAATAGAATAGTTAAGTGAAGAATGAGGCAATGCCAAAGGAAAAAGCCAAAAGACGAGGTCACAAACTCTTGATCCACCCCCTTTCCATTTCATAATGGGCTACTTCGAATTATTTATATGCATCTTGACAGATTCAGCAGTGCCAGTCCGATAATAGCAGGATTAATAAATAAAGCTGGGAAGCGATAGAATCGGCCTGACAGGCAGGCCAGAGACATAATCAGACCTGGTACGGAACGGTAGTACTAAGCACGGCAAGTCTATGAGCCTATTGTAGGTTATAGATATGCAGTATTTTCCCAAATATAATATTTAGTCTAGTCTTCACTTTCCCGTGGTAGGCTGGATCATCGGTATCCACAGATTCAACAGAATCGTCGTTGACATCCCAGGAAAAATGCGAACCCGTCTTTGATTCTGATAATACTAGAGCTTGACCAGCTATAGAATCTGACGGTAGAAATCCAAAGTATTATTTGAGGGTATAGGTTGTTGTGATATTTGATTTCAGCCGACGATATGAATATGGTTAAGATGGGTCTCAAGCCTGTGAGTGTGTACATGGGAAGATGAATTTGAAAACGGCAAGTAGAAGACAGATGTAGAAAATATCAATTTGAAGAGTCAAGGAGATGAGTTGGATAAGCTGCCAAAGCCCCGGAGAGAAATTCTGAATGATTGATGAAAACGTATCAAAAATGTTTGTTTTGTGTTGGTCATGCATTGTGATTGGAATGGAAATATTGAAGAGATTTGAGTTAATTAGTGTCTGGCTTTATAGGCCTGGCTGGTTTTTGAGGTAATACCTAAAATTTTGTTTCTCAGGACCAGGTACAAGTTTAGGTTGTGAATAATAAAGAATCGCGAGAGTAAGAATTAAGCAGAATGAATACCTACAAACCACAAAGGGGAAGAAGGACAAGCTTATTCTGAAACCTGTTTATTATAAAAATTAACCACCCCTTGGGGTGGTTCTATCGCGGCTTATTGGCTCACTTTTTCCGGATTCTTTCTCCTGAATTTCAGAAAGATCTTGAGTCAATTTTGATGACAAGTGTGCCATATAGAACTCGATATATTTCTTGGTAGTCATAAGACTATGCCCGTCCTAACGCTGATTTTCCATCGTCCATACGTATGCTTTTCAAGTATCTAGGCGCATAGCCAATCTTATCGATAAGTATTAAACCGATGTTCCTGATATCATCCTTGGCCAAAGTATAATAATGGAAAAACAAGCTTCAAAAGGAAACAAGTGACGCGAAAGAAATGTCAAAGCGGCCTACGGACTCAGTCTACGGTCATTAGCCTGCAAAGACTTGTATATTTTGATCCGCGCTTCCCGTAGCTAGCACGCAACGAGGTTGTACTTCGGGTTGGTCTCTTCCAATTGCTTCGTTTTTGGGCTTTTCTGGGCTTTCGGAGGATTGATGAGGGACGCTCACACCTCCCGGGGCCCACCTCAGGCAAGTAATAAAACCATTATGTGCATCTCGAATGATTCTCACACACTTGCCGCGTTGGCTCAAATCCCAACAACGCAGTGTTTTGTCATCTGATACCGAAAGAAGATACTTTCCCCCAGGGTGGAAAGCAATTGCACGTACCCAACTATCGTGACCGATGAGAGTCAAGATGCAGATTCCACGAGATTCCCATATCTTTATGGTTTTATCGCGTGATCCAGTCGCCATGATTTCAACAGCTGTTATCGACCGTTTCAACCCAAGTGATGATGTAAGATATCGAAAGGATGCAGCTGGGGCAACTGCACAGCATGTAGTAGGATTTTCGTGGCCGACCGCTGTGAACTTGCATTCCGGTTGACTCGTAGAAATATCCCAAAGCCGAACAGTCATATCATCTCCGGTAGATAGAAGGAACCGCCCGTCAAAAGATGGAGAAATATCACGCACCCATCCAGTATGACCTTGTATAGTTGTAACGCAGTAACCATTGGTGACATTCCATAACATCACATTCTCGTCCTTACTTGCACTGGCCAAAATGTTCCTAGACGGTAGAAAACGAACAGCGCTGATGATATGTTCGTGACCTTGTAACGTCCTAATGTTCTTATAACTATCTGTCGTATTCCATAGCTTGATCGTAAGATCAGAGCTGCAGGAAGCTAGGAGAACTCCGCTGGACGTGTCGCCATAATCAATATCGCGTACTGCCCTTGTATGTCCTTTGAGCGTTGTTTCCAGTTCGCCATATTCCCAGTCCCAGATCTTTATTGTGGAATCGTCGGAGCCGGACGCGATGGAAGAAAATTTAGGGTGGAAAGCTATGCAATTTACGGAACCACGGTGCGACTGCAATGAATATCTTGGCCGTTGAGGAAGCCAATTTTCGGCGTCGCCATTGCGTTTGAGGAGTGAAGTGGGTGTTAGATTGTCGACTTCACATTGGAGAGCTGCGTTACGGGATTCCAGGTCCATTATCTATTGCAGAAGATGTCAGTATATAATATTAACTAATATGATCCAACGAGATATAGTACCCTTCTTTGCAAGCTAGAGTTGCTAGTCCATTTTTTTTCTAGTAGTGTTTCGTACTTTTTCGCTGATGTTGCGTCAAATTTGTCATTTGTGAAATCCAATGCTTTTCGAAAGCAAGCGGCTGTTTCTGAATGGCCATTTGCTGACAGATATGCTATAATGGATTTGTTTCTTTGGGAAATTCCAACTGGTCAGCAGAGGCAGAAGCAGCCTTCCACAACATGAACTCACAGCTCCTCTGCTTGCCGTTGCGTCAGTAAACTAGGCATTCTGAGCGATGGTGTCACGAGTCGATGATAAAGTGTAGCGCTTGAAGAGTGGAACTTGTTTCCTGCGAAACCCTCTGAGTAGGACAAGATTCCACGCTTCGTTCAGGTGGGATCGATGTGACCGAGGGAGCATGGACTAAGAGGAGGAATGTTGTAAGTACTTGAACTATGAATTGCCGACTGAAAGAGGTAAGTTACTCTAATCTGGAAGCCTAGTATCCTGGATAGTAAGGAGCAAAAAGAAGGAAAAGACCACTGCATTGGAATTAAGGTGTTGTGACGCGGTCGGGGTAGCCGTGCCGGGTTCCAGTTGAGGGATACCCGCTAAAAGTTCAGGGATACCCGCTAAGACGGCTTACTTAATTTATTATTTTCGAGTATCCCTCACGTCCTAGAGCTGAGGGATACTCGCTAATGATAAATTATATAAGCCTCATTTAGTCCAATCATACCACGTATATAGCTTTCTTATCTAAAAACATACTATACTAAACTATAACGTATTCGGTAAGCGAGCTGCGCATGTAACCGAGCTGCGCACCCCACCTAAAACGCGTCCAGGAATTAGCACTTAGTTAGTTCAACCACCCACTATGCCACCAATTCGCTCTCAATCCTCTATAAATTCAATAGAGAGAGAGGGTAGGATCTTATTAGCTATCTAGGCTATTAAGAAGCAAGAAATCAGCTCTATTCGCGAAGTAGCGCGCCGTTTTGACGTACCCGAATCTGTCACGTGCCACCCTTTGGGGTGCGTTCCAAAGGTTAACCCGCTGCGCTAGGAGCAAAAGACCAGAATT